>PVKC010000963.1:0-30599 GCA_004027635.1 Crocidura indochinensis | reverse complement strand
TGAATCTCACTTTATCTCCTTCCAGCACTCAATTCGTGTCCAGATTGATCATTTCCAACAATCATTGTCATAGTGGTCCCTTCTCTGCCCTAATTTCTTTCCCCTGCTACTTGTGGCAAGCTTCTTATCATGCACTGATCTTCCTGACAACTGAACTCTATTGCCTCTGAATATTATTAACTTACTATTTTTTATTAATATCCTACAAATGAGTATGATTATTCTGTCTATTCTTCTTCTGACTCATTTTGCTGAGGATAATACTCTCCACATTCTCCATGTATATGCAGATTTCATGACTTCATTTTTTCTAACAGCTGTGCAGCATTTTATTGTATTGATAAACCAGAGTTGCATTTTGGGTATTGAATAGTTGATAGTCATTGGAAGTGGGTCAAGTTTTAACTTGACTACAAGCCATAGTGATCTTCAATTATTTTTTATCTCATTTCTTGTTTCAATTCTCTAGTTTACAGTATCTCTTCACCTGGATATAACACTATATTTGACTTCTTGAAAGTATTACATTTTCTTTTGTTCTTTAGCAAAAATAATAAAAAAAATAAATTTGAGGGGCCTAATCTATGTGGAGCATAATACAACTCAGTGAGCATACAGTAACAAAGAGATGTGAGTCCAATTTTCCCCAGATTGGTGAGTAAAACAGTAGAGCAGATAGCTATTGCATTTTTTAATTTAAATTTTATTCTCATGAACTCCACAATGGAATGTGGAAAGCATATATAACATAATTACTTTTGACTTATAGGTTCCATATAACATCTTCCTTTTGATTTTTAGTGTAGTTTTATTACTTTTAAGGAATCAATTATTATCATTGATTCTTTTCTATTATAATTGTTGCTAGTCATTCAGAATCTAGCTCAAGTGTTCATTGGTTTGGTCTGAGCAATAAATGTATTAATTAATTTCCTGTAGAAAATTAAGGATAATAGAATTCTTGCTTGTTTATTATTGTACCAATAAAAAATCTTGTTTATTTTTAAAAGATTGTAGTATTTTTAATTAAAATTTAATGACTGAGCTTCAAATGTTTCCAGTTATCTCTTCCTAGCATCTTGAGAGACTACAACTATAGCAAGAATATCTTTTGCCCTTGAATATTTGGAGCAATCCAATAATTATATGTATTTAGTCCTGTCTTCTTAAGAAGTCAGATTATTCTCAAAGACTATTGTGAACAATATTCACACTTGTATTTCAGTTTGACAAGTACGAATATGTTTTGTTATGCACTGTATATTCACTTGCTTTTTACATCTTAAGTGCATTTCCCTAACTGCCACATGCAGTTTCTATGGTTACAGGCTCTTTCTATTTCTATTTTTGCTTTTAAGAGGCCATACTGCTGTACATGGAAACAAAAACCAAGGAGCATAAACTTAGCCCTTTTACTTCTTCATTGAATTGGATTTTTAGTTCTAATAGCATTTGCACAAAGTTAATTTCACAATAATGAGTGTGTTTACAATTATTAACTATAATCCCTTTGTATGAAAAACTAACAAACTTTCCCCTACTTTTCTACCTACTCAGAATATTGCTTTTGTTGTAGGGTCTATTTAGTAATATACCCAGGTTCCTGTATCTTTCATAAGACTGTATAAAAAATAGATATCCTACCAAAAGCAGAGTGTAACTTCTAATTTTCTTGCTTCTGTGAATTTAATACTTCTTTTATTGAGCAGAGAAACACTTTTAAAACCTACAGTTTCCTCCATTTTATTTCTTCTAACCCCAACTATCTTTTGCCCCAGTAAGTTGAAGGTTCTCCTGTTAGACAAAATTCTATTTGATGAAAATAAAAATAAACAAACATACAAGAATAGAGCTTTTTGCACAAGGCCTATAATTCAGTTAAATAACAGTAAGAAGGAGCCAAATCAATTGAGAGGACCTGTCCAACAACATCTGATCAGTGAGGCATAAAAACTATTGTGGAAATCTTGACAGAGGCAGTGAGATGGGAATATATTTAATAATTAGATAAAAGCTGGTAGTGATTAGGTGTTGGAGATTCATGATAGGGTGTGTTTAAAAAATACTTAAAAATACATCTGGGCACCTGCAGACTTGATTTCCATAAAGGAAATTTTGCCACCAACAAGCTATAATTTGAGTTTAAAAGAGAACCCTGGGGCCTGAGTGATAACACAGCAGGTATGACATTTGTCTTGCACGTGGTCGACCCTAGTTTAATTTCCAACATGCTTATGGTCCTCCCCAGCCTTCCAGAATGATTTCTGTGAGCTGAGCCAGGAGTAACCTCTGATCAGACACTGTTAGATGTAACCCAAAATCAATCAAAAGAAAAATACATGAAAGAAAAAAGGACAAAAAGAAAGAAAAATAAGTGAACCACAACAAAGTAGCTTTCTCAAGTTATCATTTTTCAAACTCATTCAACCTGAGTAAGCTACTTTTGCCTTAAATATTTGGTATGACTTACTCTGTATTTATGTGCATATATATATTTGATGTTTACTATTATATTATTACTGATTCAGTATTCATTACTTGTTTTATCCTGAGCATTCTTCTTCTTATCAGAAATGTAATAGTGTATATTGTCTTCTCTCTGTCTAGTTTTCTTTCATTATAAAATTGAAATGATCTCGTGCCTTACAAGGCTATCGTAACTTCTTCATGAAATAACAGTGCTGTCTAAAAACCTTTCCTCCAGGTATCTTTCCCCTTCTTCCTGGCATGGTACACCCACCTTCGGTGCCTTACTTGGATCTGCCCAGCCTGGACTTTATCCATCAGCTCCCTTTCTTAACCCTGGAGTTTTAAGCACTTGATTCAGAAACTTAATTCCCAACTTGATTTAGCGGCCCAGCACAGATGACATAAGCCCCGCCAACACTGAGAAGAAAACTTCAGCAGCCATCAGTGCCAAACCACAGATAACTAACCCCCAGACAGAGATCACTCTTTTTGTGCCCTCAGCACTGAGGGTATGTTGGGAGAATAAAAAGTGCGACAGCTGCTCCCCCAGGAAAGTCAGAGGATGATTCCACTGTGCCTCTTGCCAAAGTAGCCCCTAAATCTGGTCCATCTGTTCCAGTTTCTGTATAAACTAGGGATGATGTTTAGGAAGCTTTCATGAAAGAGATAGAAGGGCGAGTGTAACAGCTGCTGATACCAGAGTAGGTATGGTTCACATCAATTGTTCATGAGAAAGGCTTTTAGTAAAGATAAACAAAGAGATACTTTCACTGCCAGGATATTCTCTCATCTCAGTTCAAAGAATATCCTAAGGTTTAGTAGCATTGTTTACAGTTTACTCCATTGATGTGAAGTATATTATTCAGATTAGATGATCTGTTGAAGCAGTGCTGCTAAGATCATGTCAATTCATACCATCATTTTCCTACCTTTACAAATCTTTGGAAGCTTGTGATTGGTGATCTTTGTTATTTAACCGTTTTGGTTCTCCCGGCATACAAGGGCCACTGACCTAATATTTCTGGAAAAAAAATTGCAAAGTTTACTTACCACATCTAACCTTTTGTGCTTGTATTCCTAATATTTTCTTGTAAATATTTTGTAATATTGTAGTGGAATGAATTGCAATGTTATTTCCTAAAACAAAACAAGATTCATGGAATAAAGTGTACAATTCTTTCATTAAAATTATTTCTCACTGATCTTTTTCTCACTGAATTTATGAATATTCATATTCATGAATAAATAAAAACAAGCAAAAAACCAACTTTTCTATCCTCCTCCTGCTTTTAATCTACTTTTTAGGAAAAAATGACTTCAGTGTTTTATCAATGAATGTGGTGTCTTTTTAATGTATGAGTCTTGTTTTCAACTGTCAAAATGTGAGATGTCCTTGTATCTATTGAGATTACCACGAGATTATTTTCCTTCATTGTATGAGTGTGGCACATTTCACTGAATATTCTTAATTGAACCACACATGTGTTCCCTACATAAATTCCATTCACTCATGTTGTATACTTTTCATATGCTAATAGACTTGTTTCACATTAATCTTGTTGAGATATTTATATCTATTATCTTAAAATTTGTTTCATATTTCTCTTTCTTTGTGATATCTTTGTCTAGTTTGGATATCAGGGTAAAACTGGCCCTCATAGTATGAATTGGATAGTGCTCCTTTTCTATTGCTTGGAAGAATTTAAGTAAGACTAGTATTAATTTATAAATATTTGATAGATAATAGAATTTGTCCATAGATTTATTTGATTGGTATTAAAAAACAGTTACTATCATTCTTTTTTCTCTTTTTTATTAATATCTTTATTTAAATACTTTGATTACTAATGTGATCATAGTTGGGTTTCAGACATGTAAAGAACACCCCCCTTCACCAGTGCAACATTCCCATCACCAATGTTGTTCGTAAACTTATATTTTATCTAAACTTTTTTTTGTGGTTTTCTTTTCTTTTTTTTTTTACATTTTTTATTATAATCATAGTGGTTTACATGTCATTCACAGTATTGTTCCAGTTACATATAAACATTGAATCAGGGGAATTCCCATCACCAAGTTGTCCCATCTAAACTTATATTTATTGGGAGATTTTTGTGTGTGTGGCTTAGTTTCTTTACTTATCACATTTTTATTTTTGGATTGCTATGGGGTTATTCATTGCAGTTCTTGGAGAACCAAATGAGATGCCAGGTTAGCCATGTGCAAGGTAAGTGCCCTACCCAATATATTGTCATTCCAATCCTACTTGTCACAGATTTGTTGAGATATTCTACTTGTCCTAGAATCAGCTTCCAAACTTATTGTTTTCAAGTTTTTTGTTTAAATTATCTTCTTTAAGGGTGGGTACATGGACTTTGTTATAATTTTATTATTATATGTTATTATATATGTTATTATTTTGTTATAATTTTGTTATTAATTTTGTTTTCCCTGCACTGATAAAATATCACTAGTCATATCTTTATTTTTATTTCTAATTTTTATTAACATCTTTTTTCTTAGTCAATATAACAGATGTATTAATTTTATGATAATCAATTTTTCAAGGAAATTCCTTTGGCTTTGTTCACTCTGTCTACTATTTTATTCTCTATTTTCTTCATCTCTAATGGAATTTTTTCTTTCCTCTCACTAGCTGTAATTTTGTAGCTCTTCCTTTTTACTTTCTCGGGGCATTAAGTAAGATTATTGATTGAAGAGCTTTCTTAGTACAGGGTTTTACAACTACAGATTCCTTTCTGAGAAGTAACTTTATCTCTTAAGATTTAGCTTTGTTTTTCCCCCTACATTTCAAGTAATTTTGAAATTTCAATTGATATTTCTTTCTTAAAGCATTTGTTGCTTGAATGTGATATAAATCTCACATATTTGACAATATTATAGTGTTCCTTCTATTGTTGATGTCTAGGTTGGTCTTAATGTAGTTGGAGAAGGTGCATACAGAGTATGCTTTGATGCTTTTTAGAGGACTTTCTGAGCCCTAACCTATGGTCTCTTCCTGGAGAATGCGCCCTTTGCAGAGGGAGAATGCATTTGGGAATGCTGTCTCTGGATGGAGTGTTCTCTACGTGTCTGTGAAGTCTAACTGACTTACAGTGTTGTTCAAGTCCTCACTTTCTTTATTGATCTTCTGTCTTCTTGTTTTATCTGTTACTGAAAGTGGGTATTGAAGCTTGTTTGGTTGCTGTATTCATTTGTCTCTTTCCCCGAATTCTTGCAAAGTAAGTTCTGACAGTTTCTGCTTATATTGAGGAGTTCATGGGGGTGTTGAGAGAGGGAAGAGAGTTTAAAGAAGGTATTTCTGTCATTTAGAAATTCATTCCCATAACTCTTTCAAATTTTTATTTTTAATGTGTCATCTAAAAGGTTTTTGAAGGGTTTTAGTGGAACACACAAGTTCAAAGACACTAAATCATCTCATATTCTGAAGATTTAGGTAAAGACAATTTCACTTTGAAACAAATTTACTAAAGTTAAAATCCCCCTTCTAATATTTTCTGAATATCATCAACTTCTGCACTTCAATAAGGATCTTTGACAGAATTTAAGAAATGTAAGAAAATATAGATTTACTGTGAATGATTATAAGAAATTGAGTCTAGGCTCAGTCAGGGTATATATGGTATATAGTCAGGGAATATATATAATTTTATCTTTTTTTTTTTTTGGTTTTTGGGTCATACCTGGCAGCACTCAGGGGTTACTCCTGGCTCTATGCTCAGAAATCACTCCTGGCAGTCTCAGAGGACCATATGGGATGCCAGGATTCGAACCACCGACCTTCTGCAGGCAAGGCAAACGCCTTGCTTCCATGCTATCGCTCTGGCCCCTATCTATAATTTTATTATAAAATTAAACATGTTGGGGGCAGTAATTTGAGAAGAAATGCTGACAGCAGGCACATTATCCTCTGTCTTATAACTAGCTGTAATTTTTTAAACTGTTGGGAAGATGGAGGAATTCACATTGACATATTTAACAAATAATACTTTTGAGGAAACATTTGAAAAACATGTAGACAATATGCTTTGTTTAGGATGCCCAAGTTTAATTGCCTATCTCATTAAGAGAATTATTCAACGGAAGTATTCATGATTATTTCCTATAGTAAAATAAGTTTTATTCAATAAATATCGATTAAATTAATTTGAAATGTACTTTGTATTCTGAACTCTCTGTTGCTAAATTCTTCACAGTAGAATAAATTTGTCCAGCTGAGAAGTCCTTTTGGACAGACTTAAAATTGTATGTGTACAATCATTTTAAATAGAGCTCAAGTTAGCAAACTTTTAATTATTCAGAGGCTCTTGATTTGAATATTCAGAGAAAATGTGCCAAACTTTTAGTAGGCCTGAAATGGTAAGTTCCCATATTATACAGTTTTATCCACAGCTTCCTTTTCAAACTCTGAAATAAGAGACCTTATATATTTGTCTTTTAGGTGTTTTGTTTTGTTTTGTTTTGTTTTGGGGAACTGCATCTAGCAAGGTTGTACTCCTTGCTCTGCTCCGAGATCACTCCTCGTGGTGGTCAGGGCACTTTATGGGGTACTGAGGATTGAACCTTGACCAATTGCAGGTAGAGCCAATGTCCCACTCACTGTACTATAGCTCTGGCCCAGAAACAGTGTATCTTTGAGCAATGTAGTTAGATGCACAAGTCTCTATTGAATTGCTTACTTCACAGAGGTTCGTTGCCTCCTCTTCTGGATGACTTTACCCTCCCAAACACTATTCCATGACATCTGGTCAGTGTCTTACTATGTGAGAGCTGCCTTTTAAACAAATAAAGCTTGTATGTCCTATACTATAATGCCTGGTAAGCCCTACACATGATGCCTCAACTTAGTAAGTAAAGACAAATTTGCTAAGAAAATGTTTCTTTTTCTTGATAAGCTGAAATTCTTTACCAACATGCTCCAATAATACATTCTATTAGATTAGTGGTGATGTGGGGCCAGAGCGGTGGCACAGCAGTAGGGCATTTGCCTTGCACGGAGGGACTGTGGTTTAATTCCCCAGCATCCCATATGGTCCCCCAAACCAGGAGCAATTACTGAGCACAGAGCCAGGAGTAACCCCTGGGTGTCACCGCGTGTGGCCCCAAAACAAACAAAAAAAAGATTAGTGGTGGTATATAGATGTGTATTTAAAAAAATCATATTTCAAAATTGAAAAAGAAACTAATTTGGATTTTATTTTCATTTGGAAATTATTTTATTTGAGATGACAATAGTGATTTCTATTTTTTCATGATAAACACCATATGTGGATGTGTCATATGCTGCAAGGGAGGACTTGATACTCCTGAAGGCTTGAGAGGAAACCATGTTAATAGACCATAATGAGTAATGCATAGAATCGCACACACTGATAATGGAGGTACAGTTAAGGTTGAATAATTAATGATAAAGGTTGCATTTTCAAGGACAGGGATAAGATCAAAGGACTGAAGAGTGCACTTTGCATGAAGAATCTTGGGTTTCATCTCCAGCACCACATGCCCCTGAAGAACTATTCCATGTATGACCTCCACAGAAAAAAATGAAAATAAAAAAATGTATTTATCGATTTGCAATATGAAAGCATTGCAGATTTTTCTAAATAAATCACTAATCATCCCATACAATTTCAATAATTCATATTGATAAAGCAGAATAAATAAAATATTTTTATTTACATGAATCTGTAGCAACAATAGGGCACCTGCCTCGCATGATATCAACTAGTATTTGTTCCCCACAAAACCTATGGTCTTCTGAGCCCCATCAAGAGTGATCCATAAATGCAGTGCCAAAAGTAAGTCCGCATAACTCTGAAGTGTGTAGTTTTCAAAATTAAATATTCTTTTTATAGCAGTAATTGAACTAGATTAAAACATGATTTGAAAAATTAATTAGTAAGATGAAACTTGTTTGATTCTTAAAAAAAATTTTAATAGCCTGGTAGAAATGAGGAGATAGGAGAGATTACAAAACATAATAAGGATAGTACAAACTTCTAACTCTATTGTTCTGAGAATCATGGTTAGACTCAGTGCATATAGTGTCATGAAGAAGCTCTGTAGGATTTGAGATATAACATTAGAGAGATTAAGTTGTAGTTTAAATAAGGATAGCTTCCATTTTGGATGACTTTAGGCTTACTCTTGGCTCTATACTCAGTAATCACTCCTGGCCATCCTCAGGAGATCATAGGGGTGAAACAGAGATCAAACCCAGGCCAGTTGTATGCAAGGTAAACTATATTCTCTCTTGCCTTGTGCCTTGTAACCTGCATAACAGTGGGGGTACTGTTGTTATGTTCAATAAATATATATATATATATACATATATATAAATTCCATTTTTGGCATCTTAGGGTTCTGATATTCTGAATACATAGTTATGACAGAAGAAGTCAGCTAATTAAATATTTAGAAAATTGAAGAGTTCTGATAAATAGGATTCTGAGCATACAGATTGAGCCTTGACACCTATGGCAACAAATTAAAATTTCCATTAGAGAAGTAGATATTGTGTGGGAAAAGCTAAGACCACACTGAGAAACTATTTCATTCTAAGAATTATATCTTTAGATGGAGGCTTTTGGGAGGTATTAAATGAGTAGGAACTCCTCATGAGAGTAATAGATAATGAATACTAAAGGGAAGGTAGACATGCTGAAAGAAAACTTAAAGTGAGTAACATAATGAAGTATTTTTCCATTATCAAATATTTCCTTAAAAGTGTAATAGTATATAAGAGTAAACATAATTAAAATGGACATTCATAAAAAATTTTGGAAAGTAATTTCCAAATATAAACATTTTAATATATAAATTTACTTTACTAATCTCAAAAGTATCTATTCAAGGAATGTAAGAGAGTATACTTAGTAAGTATACTCAGAGTATACTTACACACAATGATTTAATTATAGAATTAAGTAATAAAAAGCAGAATAATTGCTTAAATGAACATTAGTATGTTTACATAAAATAATACTATAAAATTATTGGAACGTTTATGCACTGACTTTATAAGGTAAATTCCACAATTAAATTACTAAATAAAATTTCTGTATAAAAGCCCTTTATGGGGCCAGATGGTGGCATTAGAGGTAAGGTGCCTGCCTTGCCTGTGCTAGCCTAGAACGGACCACAGTTCGATCCCCTGGTTTCCCATATGGTTCCCCAAGCCAGGAGCGACTTCTGAGCTCATATTCAGGAGTAACCCCTGAGCATCACTGGGTGTGGCCCAAAAACCAAAAAAAAAAAAAAAGCCCTTTATATAGTTGTTATAGAGGAACCAGCAGAAAAGGGGGAAATGTATTTTTCATATACATTTATTACCTTATGAATTGAAAAAGAGAGACATGAATAGTTTTTAAAGTAAATTGCTTTACAAATCATTCAATCAACCTAGCTTATCTTATAAAGCATTAACTTTGGCAGAGCAAGTGGAATCAATTTTACCCTTTTCACCTTTTTATTGTTTTAGCTGCAGGTGTTTAGATTATACTCTTGTACAGCTATTCACTCTTAAACGTAGATACATTAGATGAACAGTCGAACATGGAAGTATTGTTAAAAATTATAACTCTGTTATATTCAGAGAATCATATTCATCTTAGACCAGTCATTACTAAAGACCAGAATAGCTGTATTTGATCAACAGTGCAAATATATTTCCAAATATTTTATATAACAGCATAATTAATTGAGCCAGGTGGTTCTTGTTAATTTTATGTTGCATGAGGCAGACATTATATCTTATTGTCTAGTTGAAGGAAAATAATAATAACCAATAAAATACATTGCTTTTTAAATCATTTGAAAGCTGAAGATTATTACAAGGGCAACCTTTGATTTCTAAACCTTCTTCAGTTCCTCATTATATTTAAAAAAAAAAACAAAGAAAAAATTCATTAGTAAATTGCATTGGAAAATAGTATCTAATTATTAGGAAATGAAATCTAATAATAATGCTTCATCTGAGATATCTACCGTATTTGCCGGAGTATAAGACAAAAAAAAGTCAATGAAAAATCGGGAGTCGTGGCCGGGCGGTGGCACTGGAGGTAAGGTGCCTGCCTTACCGCTCTAGCCTTGGCCGGACCGTGGTTCGATCCCCCATGCCCCATATGGTCCCCCAGGCCAGGGGCGACTTCTGAGTGCATAGCCAGGAGTAACCCCTGAGTGTCACTGGGTGTGGCCCAAAAACCAAAAAAAAAAGAAAAAAAGAAAAATCGGGAGTCGTCTTATACGCCGAGTATATCCTGAAAAAAGATCTCAATATGCCGCTAAACAAAAATCATCTGGATATTGCCACAAAACGAATTTTCCAACTCGATCCTGCACCAATCACTGCAAGGCTGTTCGGACCGCCTCCCTAACTCAACCAATCCAAGTAAGCTTTTGATGCATGCAAATTAGACAATGTTCTGTATCTGAATCTACACTGTCAAAAGCCTGCTCAGATTGGTCAGAGTCAGAGAGGAAGTCTATTACAGTATAACCTTTGGACCTCTGCTTGCTGTGAGTGGCTCACTGTGGTACATGAGCACAGGAACATGCAGTACAGGAACATTCTGTCTAATACAGGGAAGACAGGCCTAAACCTATGTTTTAACTGTAAAATTAGGGGGTCGTCTTATATGCCGAGAAATACGATATGTCTTTTTCAAGAAACAATATTTCTGTATTGAGAATATAATCTATCACAAAAATAGAGATTTGCTATACAAATAGATCGCCATGTGATTGCCTTTAAAAATAGGACAGACTTGTAAAATTCCTTAACATCTTTCTAAGAATGTATTAGCTTTTCATTGTGAAACTTTGAAACCTTGACAAAAAAAAAAAAAACAGTTAAAATCTTTGGCTTTTAAATTTTATACTAGTTAATCATTTTATCCTATCAGTCCATAAGATAAGGAAACAATTTAGGAGATTATTATGGCAAATACACTTGTTTTTTAATAAAGTATTATGAACAGAGTGGAAAGCCCTTACATGATCTAGGTAATATTTTCATGGGACTAAAAAAAAATAAGTTCATATCTCCAGACAGTTTTTTATGTAAACATCCCTTCCCTAAAATTTTCAACTGTTATATTTAATTTAGAAAAAATTATATAATTTTTGAGACTAAAGTTAAAAATCTAATTATTTGTATTTTATGATCCTTAATATATTGCAATTATTAAATTCTACTGCTTTACTTAAAGAAAAATCAGGATTTTCAATATATCAACACTTTGGAAATGGAAAATATTGTCATTTTTAAATTACAAACAATCTTCTTAATACTTTGCAATAAAACCATCATATACTTGGTCATTTCATTCTAATTCTATTTTATATCTAAATGCATTCTCATACCACTGGGAAATACAGTTTTCTAAATATATATTTCTTTTTAAATCTGATTTCAGAAATTCACTAACTTCAATTTTCATAGCTAATTTATACGTTATTTTACTTTTCTGCAGCATTAGTAAGTCAATGTGCTTACTTGTGGCTCTGTAATAGGGGTCATTTATGACAAGACTTGGGGACACCAAATGGTTCCAGGAGAATAACCCTGTTTCAAACCCATGAAAACAAACTTCTCTGCCTACAGTACTACCTCACCTGCCTAGTTAATCTATGAGGTTTTTGTTTTTTTTGTTTTTGTTTTTGTTTTTTTTGTTTTTGGGTCACACCCGGCAGTGCTCAGGGGTTACTCCTGGCTCGATGCTCAGAAATTGCTCCTGGCAGGCACGGAGGACCATATGGGGCACCAGGATTTGAACCGATGACCTTTTGTATGAAAGGCAAACACCTTACCTCCATGCTATCTCCCAGGCCCCTATCTATGAGTTTAATAACCCTTTTGTCATGGATTGTGGTACACCCTGAATTATCCTAATAGGTATTGTAACAAATTTTCTCAACTTTGGTACTTTAAAACAACATTTATATCAACTGTATAAAACAAGAGCAAGGATTTAGATATTAAGAACAAAATAGTGATTACTATAAAGGATGAAAGAAGAGAACAGATAAATCAGGTAAAAGGGGCCAACTATATGGTGATGTTTGGAAAGTAGAATTATGGTAGCAACTATTTGGAAAGGAATATAGGGGACATACTTTCTGCGACTTTAAATTGTATTACAAAGATATGTAAGTGTTAACTTAAAAATTGCACACCTGAATCCTATGGAACAAAGAGTCCCAAACTAGTCTAAGTGATTTTAAATTTCCATTTCCTGTGTCCTCTTTTATTTCTTGAAGCACAGTTTTGTAATTTTCTTTGTGTAGGTCCTTCAGATCTTTAATTAAGCTGACCCCAAAATATTTGAGTTTGTGTGAAACTAATGTGAAAGGATTTTTTTAATGTCCATTTCTTCTCTATCAATATTAGTGTTTAAGATGCTAATTGATTTTTACATGTTGATTTTTCAGCCTACCACTTTGCTATATGAATCTATTTCTTCCAGAAGATTTTTAGTAGAGTCTGTAGGGTTTTCTAAGTATAGTATCATGTCATCTACAAACAGATAGAGCTTGACTTCTTCCTTTCCTATCTGGATGCCCTTGCCCTAATTGCTATGGCAAGAAGTTCCAGCACTATGTTAAATAGGAATTCATGAACTGGGAAGATTAACATCATTAAAATGTCAATACTCCCCAAAACATTGCACAGATTTAATGCAATCCCTCTAAGGATACCCATGACATTCTTCAAAGAAGTGGACCAAACACTTCTGAAATTAATTTGGAACAATAAACACCTGCAAATAGCTAGAGCAACCCTTTGGAAAAGGAACATAAGGGGCATTACTTCCCCCAACTTTACATTCTATAACAAAGATATATTCATTAAAACAGCATGCTACTGGAATAAAGACAAACCCTCAGGTCAGTGGAATATACTTGAGTATTCAGAGAATGTTCTCCAGATTTATAATCAATTAATCTTTGATAAAGGGGCAAGACATCCAAAATGGAGCAAAGAAAGCCAACAAGTGGTGTTGGCATAACTGATCAACCACTTGCAAAAAAGAGAACACAAAACTTGATCAAACATAATGCATGAAGGTCAAATTCAAATGTATTAAAGACTTTTATATCAGATCTGAAGCCATAAGGTATATAGAGCAATAAATAGGTAAAACACTTCACAACTTTGAGACTAAAATCATCTTTAAGGAGGAAACAGCACTCTCCAACCAAGTGGAAGCAGAGATAAACAAATGGGACTATATTAAGCTGAGAAGCTTCTGCATTTCAAAGCAAACAGTGCCTAGGATACAAAAACCCACTCACACAGAACGGGAGAAACTATTCATCCAATTCCCATCAGACAAGGGGCTAATATCCAAAATATACAGGCACTGACAGAACTTAATAAGAGAAATACATCTTATCCCATAAAAATTGGGGAGAAGTGAACAGACACTTTGTCAAAGAAGAAATAAAGAAGGCCAAAAGGAGGGGCTGGAGATATAGCACAGAGGTAGGGTGTTTGCTTTGCATACAGAAAGATGGTGGATTGAATTCAGGCATCCCATGTGGTCCCCTGAGCCTGCTAGGAGCGATTTCTGAGCAAAGAGCCAGGAGTAACCCCTGAGAGCTGCCGGGTGTGACCCAAAGACCAAAAAAAAAAATGCCAAAAAGGCACATGAAAAAATGCTCCACTCACTAATCATCAGGAAGATGCAAACAAAACAACAACGAAGTACAATCTCATGCCACAGAGATTGACACACATCATAAAAACAAGAATAATCAGTGCTGGCAGGGATGTGAAGAGAAAAGAACTCTCATTCATTGCTGGTGGGAATGCTGGCTAGTCCAGCCTTTATGGAAAACAATATGGAGATTCCTCAAAAAACTGGAAATTCATCTCCCATGTGATCCAGCTATAGCATTCCTAGGGATATACCCCAGAACACCAAACTGCAATATAAAAATCCCTTCCTCACACCCATATTCACTGCAGCACTACTTACAACAGCTAGACTCTGGAATCATCCAAGATGTCCTTGAACAGATGAATGACTAAAGAACTTGTTACATATACTCAACGGAATATTATGCAGCCTTCAGGAGTGAGGAAGTTGTGATATTTTCCTATACATGGATGTACATGGAATCTGTTATGCTGAGTGAAAATAAGTCAGAGTGAGTGAAAGATAGACAACAGAATAGTCTCACTCTTCCTTGGGTTTTAGAGAAAACTTAAAGACAATATTTTAATAATGCCCAGAGCAGCTCAAAATATGAAGCTGACAACAAAGAGTGGTGAGTGCAGATAGAAAAAAAACTACACTAACAACCACCATGACAATATCAACGAGTAGAGAAATAGAATGCCTGTCAAGAATACAGGCAGTGGATGGGGGAGAAGGGAGATCAGGGGCATTGGTGATAGGAATGTTGCACTGGTGAAGGCGGGTATTCTTTGTATGACAGAAACCCAACTACAGTCATGCTTGCAATCATGGGGTTTAAAAAAAGACATTATACAAAATAAAATATTGCTATAAAAATAAGCAAATTCACATGTCAACTATAATGTGCCTCCTCTCGAGATATCTGGAAATTCTAGAGACATAGAGAATTTCTTGTCTAGACTTTCACAATTTCTGTAGCTTTATATATATGTATATTTATAATCTTTGATTTATAGCCCATTAACTCCAAAGCCAACATCATAGCATCTTTATATATATATTTGTTGAGGTATTACTGTTAGTTATTCTTTCTCTTCTATAGTAATACCTCCCTTGCTTTTCTTTTTAGAATGCTAAATTATTTTTAAGCTGATCCATATAATTTATGTATTTTATGAACTTTACTTTTTAATTTTATTTGAAAGTCTTTTTTTATTTAAACAACTTTCACAAGACCCAGAGATAAGCATGTTGGTGGATGGCTATTGATTCAGTTTACAACAAATGCCTCTGGGGAACATAACTGATAATTTTTAAGTTAAGCAAAATATTAGCCAAGATTCACAAATGTATTTCTGTTAGATCATTTTCTGACACTGACACTTGCCTTCTTTAATTGTATGCAAGTAAAAGTAGTGAGTTTCATTTTTGGTTCAAATTGTTTTAAATCATTAAAATCATTTAATTGTATTAATTAAATCACAATTATAAATGTCTCTTTATATATATATATATATATATATATATATATCTTTAGGAAAGCCTTGTTGGTTTTGGAGAAGTGTCTATACACATGTACATAATTGTTTCATAGCATTCTATCTCTATTGTTGCGTTATTTATGCCAGATAAAATTTCAGCTAGTGATGATACATTAAAAAATACAATTGTCTTTCAGCCAAATTTAAGCAAGGATATGCTAAATGCCCGGCACTTTATCAAATAGATTTCTGTCCTTTGGTTCTTGCATTCCTATTGAAATACAATGGTATTTTATTGGTCTTACGACACATGAAATCAATTTTTCTAGCTGGGTGAAAACCAAACAATAGGAACATGTACAGCTGTTACAGTATCTTGATTTATCCCCACTCTTTTCTTCCCAATCTTAATAAATATATCTCATACTGTAAACATAGAAATATGTAAATGCAGCTTTAGCTCCAGTATAATATTGCCAAAGATCTCAAAAGAGTTTAGTCATAAGATGATATCATTTACTTTACTAGCAATTTACCCGATAAGCATTGTAACCTTAAAACATAAAAATGCAATTGAAACAGTAGAAAATATGGCCCTTTCTATGTGTTTACAAGTTGAATATTATCTTTGGCCATCCTCTTAAATTCTGTGCCTGTATCTATCTGCACTGCCTATGGCTTTGGAAAATGTGTCTTCTTAGAAAAGAGCATCAAGTCATTGTTTTCAAATCTGAATGCAAAAGAATGGTTGCCCCAAGCACACAGCATTTGGGATTGACAACTAAATATTTACTGAAATGTGATGAGACTTGAAACCAGTAACATTCAAAGTGCGCATTCAGATGATTGAGAAGTTGACTTTGATCACATGACTTTTCCATATTTAGTTCAGTTTAAGAGAATGATAAATCAAAAAAATATAAGTCCAAAGATATGAAAATACATCTTTTGAGGAGCTAATTTATTCCTGAAAGTATGTTCTTTACATGAGTAAAGTTAGTTTGCAAATTATTTAACATTTTTACTATTTTGATTACCATACATATCAATTAGCATGTCAATTAGGTTATAATTGCTTTGGGGACTAAATTTATTTAGCTAATGTAAATATTTTATTATCTCACTAATATGCTATTCCAATAAAATAGGTTCAAAAATTTTTTATTTCCTACATGAACTGGAAGCCCAGTGGTATTCTGGTGTATCAAAAACTGTTATCAAATATAAGTTTGTCTTATTTGTCTTTCTTTCTTTCTTTTTTTTTTTTTTTTGGTTTAGTGTTGAAATTGCTTTCAGAGATTTTTTTTGGGGGGGGGCACACCTATTTGACATTCTGGAGTTACTCTTGCCTATGTGCTCAGAAATCATCCCTGACTTGAGGGGACCATATGGGAAGCCGGGGGATCGATCCACGTCCATCCTAGACTAGCACTTGCAAAGTAGATGCCTTACCTCTAGCTCCACCTCTCTGGCCCTGCTTTCAGGGTTTTTAAGAACACAACATGAACTTAAAGAAATGCTTATCATCTTTTTATTAATGAATAATTTAATTGTTATTTTTATAAATGAAGCAGAACATTTTTACTAAAGCTTATTTAGAAAGATGTGAGGGAGTGGTATAGAGAGGGAGAAGGAAAGAAATGGAGAAATATATTTTAGAAAGAGAATGTGTTCTTTCCCAGAGTAAAATTAAGCAAGCAAGAACACAGAGATGTAAGTAAAGTGTTCAAGGAAGAACAATTGGATTTAAGAGAAATCTTTATGAAGGAAATTTATATCTTCATCCTTTCATCTAAAACAGGGGTCTCAAACTCAGAGCCCGTGGGCCATTTCCGGCCTCCGTACAACATTTTGTGGCTCTTCCCTAGAGGAATCTTTTTTTGTTTTGTTTTGTTTTGTTTTGTTTTTTTAGTTGTTTGGATCACACCCTCCAATGTTCAAGGCTTACTACTGACTTTGCACTCAAGGATCACCCCAACTTTGCTCCTGCGGCCCCCAAGAAATTGAGTTTGAGACCCCTGATCTGAGACCTTCTGAAAATATATTACTTTGTCTTGTTAATAGCGTATTTAAAAACTTTTTTCATGAATGTTATAGCCTTTTATTTAACTTGACATATTTCTTTCATTAATAAATCTTTGCTAACCAATTATTTACTATATGTAGTATCAATACGCTTAAATTTACTATTTCTATAAATTTAATATTCAATTATTATAATGAATGCTTCTTATTATCTTGACCACTTAGAAAAACACTTTAAGAAATACCTAATAACTTGCCCATAGATTCCTATCATTGGGATTCTATGTGACAGAGAGGCAGCTCTTTGGAATGAGTTCTGTTCATATTCCTTGGGCAAAACCTTGTTCCATTGTGAACTTATGACCATTTTCATCTATTAAGTCCTTGATCCCTATTTCTGTTGTCTTAATTCAGAAATTGTTGACTGTATATATGGACATGAACTCTAAACCTGGTCACTATCTTCCTGTGTAATGCTTTAGGCCTACATCTCCAGTTTAAAAAGACTTGATTGTTCTTCATGTGTTTGGTACAGGACAACATCATGGCTGGAGTTTAGAACTGGTTTAGAAGACTGAGTTATTAATTACACCGAAAACAAAAGAAAGCAGTTTCCTTTTATCTCTTCTTTGGTATCCTCATGGCCCAGATAGAGGAAAGTACTTGAACATAATTTCCATGTTATGAATTAGAGTGTGTTTCTTAGGTGAGAGCATTTCTTATAAACCTGCTTATGTAGGAAGCTCCTGGATATAATTTTTCTTTGATGTTCTGATCATGGCATTAAGATGAAATTTAATTTTGTTTTCAGAAAATATCTTTGCTAATTTAATATACTTGTATGATCTATTTTTGTCCAGGTTAAAGGGGTCATAACTAGACAGAATCATTAATTCTGAGCTTTATAAAAACAATAAAATATACTGCTCACTGGCTCTCAGTAAAGTTTGGTAAAATAAAGTCATCTATATAACAGTTGATTAAATATCTTTATCAGAAACTAAGAATGCATGATGGGTCTTGCCTCAACTTTAATATAAAACAATTTAAAAATTCATTACTTTTCTGTAGTTCTATTATTTCAATACCCTTTCATTAGTTTCTGCTATGCTTATATGAATTGGCTTTCTTTTCAGTAAATGTTCAATTAGTCAGAATAGTTTAGGAGGATTGTTGCATGAAAAACCACTGCAATATTTGAAAGTTAGAACTAAATATGGGATAATTTTTAAGTACCTAAATGCTAATGCTCCTGAAATATAATTAAGAAATTATGGGGGCAGAGCAGTGGCGCATTCAGTAAGACATCTGTTCACCCAGTGTTCCCCAAGTCAGGAACGATTTCTTAGGGCATACCTAGGAGTAACCCCTGAGTGTCACCGGGTGTGCTCCCCCCAAATAAATAAATTATAT
The DNA here is from genome assembly GCA_004027635.1 of Crocidura indochinensis. Lineage (NCBI taxonomy): Eukaryota > Metazoa > Chordata > Mammalia > Eulipotyphla > Soricidae > Crocidura > Crocidura indochinensis. Next base: position 11,545 of record PVKC010000963.1, on the reverse strand, counting down.
GATAAAGAGAGGTAATATAAGAGCATCAAATTCTTATATGTGGAAGCTCCCAAGAAATGTACTTGGTTTCTCAGAGTCATATCCATTCCTAGTGGTACTTGGTGGAATTCCTTAGGACTAATAGTTTGATGTTTGGGCCCAGCGTGGCACTGCTGGAGACCAGCTAATCTTGAAGCCAGTAAGGTACTCCTTTGGTACTTAGGCTCCTTCTATACCTAGCAATTGTTAGAGGAAAACATACACTGTTGCAAAGTTATCTTGGGCATCATGCATGCCAAGCACATGTTCAAGCCTTTTTAGCAATCTTCCTTTCCTCAATAATCTTAAATCTTGTTTAGGACGCAGGGGATTAAGCAATACCTGATTGTATTTAGGATTTAATCCTGATTCTTTGTTCAGGGATTACTCCTGGCAGGGCTCAGGGAACCATATTGGCTGCCAAGCAAGGATCAAATCCAAGTTGGCTTCATGTAAAGCAAGTATCTACTAACTGTACTATTACTGTTCCTCCCCCCTCAATTACATTTCTATTATTGTTTTGGAGTAGTAGAATTATGTAACTGAACTTATGGATTTACTTTCTTGGGAAATAATCCTAAACAACTCAGTATAGATATAAATGATTAAAAACAAGATAACTTAAGCATAAGGTTTAAAATATAGACCATATGATATCACTTCTCTTGGCAATAATGAGAGAATATATGTACTTCATGGTGATGTATTTCAAAAAAAATAAAGGAATCATAATTTGAATTTTAGGTATCTGGAATGTAAATTTATAATAGACATGGAGAGAGAGCAGAAAAAGGGAGGAAGAGGCTGAGAAATACTCCAAAGTAAATATTGAGTGATAGCAAAAAAAAGCATAGGAGCCAAATCAAATGAATTAGAAATTGAAAAATCAATCCTTACATAATTGAGTTGCCCCTTGACAAATGAATGGCATAAAAAAGACTAAGATTGACAAAAGTCAGTTTTCTAGAGATGTATTCTTTATTTATAAACCATCGCCATCACTCTTCTGAGCTGAGATGAACAATCCCAATCCTACCTCTCCACAAAATCCCTGCCCCAAGGGAAAAGCAAGAGTCTATACCTCTTCTCCTCTTTCTAATTACACTACAAGTTTGTGTATCTGACCATGGGAATGCAGCAGTAGGAGGGCATGTACAGAGCCAGAGAGTCTAGGATGGATGAGGTGGGCAGCGAACAAGGGTTGGGGGTAGGGGAAACCAGCCTAGCCCTTTCCAATAGTGAAAGTTATCTGAAGAGCAGGAGAAAAGTTAGAGGCTGATGACACCACCAAAGGGGTGATCTGGGTGATAAAAAGAACTATTAAAGCATTGAGCACTGGAAAAATTTGGAAACTCAGGTCAGAAGGAGTTAAAATCCTCCTGAGAAGAAGCCATGGAAACTTTGAGAGAGAATGCCCAAGATCTAGCTCTTTCTCTTTTATCACCTGCCCCTCAGGAATTCCTCAGCTTTGGGCATTTATTTAGTCTTTGTTCATGAGTCATCTGTAAATAGTCTGTAAATAACATACTATCAGAAAAAATATATATATATATTGGTCATTTTAAAACTAAAACCAGTGGGCTAAAAAGAGGAGCCTTAATTTTAGTGGTTTCTCCTCTTTCATGAAGTTCTCTTTAATGAAAAATTGGGTGGAAAATTGACAAATTATTCTGTCCAGCTTTTCAAACTATATTGTTAATTTATATGCTCAGTCTAAGGGAATGCTTGATATTATTAAGGTAACTCAATTTCAATTTCATGTCAATTTTATCACCACATATAAATTACTGTTGGTCTTAAGATAGCTTTAAAGTATGAAAATATCAATGGATCATGGTAATATTAATAAATAATATCTAAATATAATAGTACTTGATTGTGAATATTCAAAGGATGAGAAACTGATTTAAAGGTCTTTAGTAAGTACCATAAAGGACAATTTTGTCCTGTTAAGGTGTAAGCATGTCTAACAATTTGTTTCCAAATTGAAAGAGGCAGTCTCAAGTTTCCCTCCTAGAGCTGCAGTGCTGTTTTAAGAGAAGGATACAGGAAAAGGCACTAAATGAAAAGACTGAGGCAAAGAGTCAAGAATGACTCTGACCAGTGCACTGAGTTGGATTCATGCAGTGGTAGGATCATCTCTCTCAGGATGAAGAAAGAAGGTTTGAGAAAGGAGCATACCTTTTTTTATGCAATAAAGTTAATGAATGGAGTTATTAATGTTATAAAAAGGAATGAAATTGAGTGAAAGTCTAACCAGTGTTTGCGATTTGGAATGAAGGATAGATACAGAATTAATGTAAAGTAATACACAGAAGATATGAGGATGTATACTATGTAAAGAGACTGTAGTTATTAATATGCCTCTATATTAGAAATTATCTAATGTTTTGTATAAAGAATTCTATGTAAAAGGAGTTTAGATGGTCTAGCTCATATTATGATGCTCTAAACAAATTGGACTTTTAGAAATGATTGGAAATCAAGATTTGAATTCTACATAGAATTCAAAACTATATGCATAATTATTGTTCTGTGTGTTCTGTAAATTTGAGAACCATTTGCTTTTGTTCTTGGCGCCCTCAGTATTTTATTTTTGTGCATCATAGCACTATGTTGATTTGAATAAATACAGAAGAAAGTTTTCTTCTCTGCAGTGGAGAGATTCCTTCTCATGTAGATAGGAAATCTAAAAGTAAGCTAGGGGATTTCAGTGTCATTTTCCTAGGAAACAGAATTGAAAGAGTTCGACCTTAAGTGACAGAAATCAGTCCAGTAATAATTGGTACTGTTACAAGTGCTCTGATAAGCTCAGAGAGATGATAGAGGCAGACTAGCGACTAGCCTAGGAAAACAGATATAATCTAGGAATGTTGAGTCTGCAAGGACTTGCCACAGCCTGATCCCTGCTCAGCATTGAGAAAAGTTTTGGAGATCAGAATCTCTCCCATGCTTAAAAGGGATAGGACATACTTTCTCCCTCTAGGACTCCCCTACCTAGAGTGAGAGATCCACGTCCACCTTCAGCTCATCATGTTGACCTTCCATCTTTACATCAGTCAATCCTGGGAAACCTTGACATGACAGGTAAAGTACTAATGCCTTTATTGTTAAACCACCTGCTCTGTCCTTGACCAATGTACAGAGATTCTCTGTATGTAATGAGGTGCCCCAAATATAAATTTCTCTAATCTTGCTCGGTTCATGGAAAGGAACAAGCCATGTTTATTCAGCCATCTGGCAAGGTTCAAGGTGAAGGCGGAGAGAAAAACTTTTTTCTGTAACTAACTGAATTAAATGTATTCTAACTGGCTTACTTTAAAGTACAATCATCTTGGATAACCCATATGAAATTGTATTTACTGGCTATAGTAGACTGGTCATGAAAGAACTAAAAGTTGTACATAATACCACTAATTTGACCAGGATAGTGGAAGCCAGAACTTTACCAGAGAAAATTGAACAGGATAGTAGGAGAAGTAACTCAGGTATGTGCTTTATCTGCTGTTACAGAACCTATTCGGAGTCATGGGTCTCCTCTATTTGCAACATCTGTTCTACATTAGAGAGCTTTTCCTCAGGAAAACTGGCAGTGTCCTTACACAGATATTTAAATGCTTAAAAAACAGGTATATTGTTATATTGCTTTGGTTTCAGTTGCTTTAACCTTTTTGTTATCATCTCTGATAGAAAAGCCTCCACTGCAATATCCTCCCAAGTATAGAGTGAACTGTTTGCTGCCCCAGGACCTGATTCTTCATTTTAATTAATATCATCCTTTACAGATGTTGATAACTGCAAACTCAAACAGCTCTATTTCCTCATTAAGAGCTAAGTTAGAGGGTTCACCCCTTCTTAAAGGTAGATTATATAGTCCTTTGCCAGCCTGAAAGTTATGGAAGATGGACGTTTACCCACACTCCCCCTTAATGTGGTAAAATCTCTAAGAAAAAATTATGAAGATCAGAAGGAAGGCTGCCAGGGGAGTAAAGTTAAGTAGGGCCAAAGGAACTGATAAAATCATAGCAAGAAATAGTCTATCTTGAAAAGAATTAGCACCAGGTGTGGGAAGCATTTCTGTCAAATCCAGTACAGGTAGGGCAACAAACCTAACAGCCTGTCTCTCCAGGCAACTGATTCTAGGACTCCATGTTATTGTCGTCTCCATTCTGCCAGCTGTTAAAATTGCCTTAACCATCTTGTTCCTTGAGATGGGGAGTCACCTGCCCAGAGGAGAAGCTCTCTGCATATTCAACTGACTCAGGTCCTAGAACAAGGACAGAATGCAGATCATCATGATGCTCTTGCTGTTGGTGGTGACCATGGGACAACTAGCTGGAATGAACACCCCCAATTGCTTGTGGACTATACATGTACTCTTACCTAGACTGTGGATTGTGGGTTTGTGGGTCAAAGAGTCACTCCAGCGATTCCCTCTCCTAAGCATTGACTTACACTATTTGTTTGGGGTTTTTGATTATCCTACACAAGATCTCCTCACCCATTTTATACAGATTCGCATAAGTGTAGGTAAGATGCTTGTGCTAAGGTCCCAGTGTGTGCCCAAGAGAGGGATAGGGATAAGGAACCTAAAGAAGCATCAAATATTTTACTTAAGTACAAGAGAAGAGGAGGGAATGTGAAGCCTAGAGCAGAAGAGACTCCATTTTGTAAACCCAAAGTTTCCATTTAAGGCTGCCAAGGCTAAGATTCCATTTAAAAGCTAAATTTATCCCAATACTTAAGTCATGGATAACAATATAATGCTTTAAACATAAAGCCATAAAAGGAAAGTATGAAGCATTCTAAAAACACCATAGACAAAAAGCCAATCAACTTACAGGTCAAGAGTTTCTGCTTATAACCCTATTATAAACTGTTATGTGACCCCTGGAAGGGATTGCCTCTCTGGGAGGTGACCCTAGCCAGGGGTCCTCAAACATTTTAAACAGGGGGACAGTTCACTGTCTCTCAGATCGTTGGAGGCCAGATTATAGTAAAAACAAAGACTATGAACAAATTCATATGCACACTGCATATATCCTATTTTGAAGAAACAAAATGGGAACAAATACAGTATGTGGCCCACGGTTCGTAGTTTGAGGACCACTGCCCTAGACAGTCAAAGTTTGTAGCTTGTTGGTAGACAAAATAAAGTTGTTATTTTTTATATCAATTTTGTTGTCTTGTCCTTTGACTCCAGACCCGAACAATACTAGTCTGTGATGATCAAAGAGACAGGCATGTAATTCATATTTAATTAGTAAAGTATAAAGTGAATTTAGTTGAAAAGTTTGGGGCTGGTGAGATGGTGCTAGAAGTAAAGTGTCTGCCTTGCAAGCACTAGCCAAGAAAGGACCGAGGTTCGATCCTCCGGTGCCCCAGATGGTCCCCCCAAGCCAGGGGCAATTTTTGAGTGCTTAGCCAGGAGTAACCCCTGAGCATCAAATGGGTTTGGCTCCAAAAACCAAAAAAAAAAAAACACACACATAAAGTTTTATGCAATTGAGATAGAGATTTTTATAATTGTATGCTCAAAATATTAATAATATTATGTAATATCTCTATAATGATTAATACATAATAATATGAAATATTATTGTCATAATTTAGAGAATAACTATTAGCTAAATACATTAACATAGTGGGGAACTAAATGGAGAGAGCAACAAAAGTAGGAGACTAAGGAAAATTGGAAAAAGACATAAAAATTAGAAACAAATGAAATTAAGCATTTGAAATTGAGAGGAATATATAAAAGATGTTGAATAATTTAGAAGAAGAGAAGAATGCATAGTTATAGGAGGAACTAATTAAATAGCTAATTAGAGGAAGATAAATAATAGTAATGATAGGAGCTGTCAATCTCCTTGGCACTCAAAAGAAGCCAACTGCATTGTCTTTATTAAAAAGCAGAATACACACTTCATTTCAGCATTTCAGAGATAGATATCTCCAAATTAAGACTTAATAAATTATTCCAAACACTTTCTCATCAAGTCATATTTGGTTTCAAGGTTCGAGTAGGTATAATTTACAATTAAGTCAAAATGATAAAAATATCTTAAGATATAGAGAAAATTACCACTATTAATAACTCCTTGATTTTCAAAAACTTTCTATGGGATGATATGGCCATAAGAGTCTAAATTGGAGGCATGATTATGTAGATTACAACATGTGATGTTCTCATAAATATTTCATAATGGACTCTCACAGGAAAGAGGGAGAGAAGTACTTTTGTATTTTTTGTCAAGTTTTTAATTGTAAATACTACTTTGGCCAATCAGACTGGTCATGGATTTGGGGAGAGACGTGCACAATTAATTCTTAAATACCCACTTTTGGATACTTTTTAGATATTAAAAAATGGTAATTGTCATAGGTGAGCTTAACTTGCATTAGTCATCTTACGTTCAAGTTATAAATGCTATTTATCAATTTAAATTACCTTAAGGTGGTTCTTAAGCTCATTGTTGGTCCTTGACATAACTCAGATTGTCAAAATCTGCTTCTGACATGATTAAATCCAGCATTCAAGTGTTTTCACCTTTCATGAGAGATTTGTCTGTTTAAAATTCCTCTTGTATTTCCTTGATTACTTTTACGGTCAGCTTTTCTGTATTGTTATTGTTTGATCCTCAATTGCATATTCCTCCATAGAATCATCATGGCCTCCTTCAAAGCTGAGATTTTGATACAAAATACTTATAATATTGTAAAGGAGACAAATAAATACAATATAAAAATATACAAATGCAGAAACTAGTAAAAGAAAAATGGCATTACACAGTGCTATTAGTTCGGTTTTCTTTTCTTTTAGTTATCTTTATTTAAACACCGTGATTACAAATCTGATTGTAGTTGTATGATTGCAGTCATGTAAAGAACACCTAACTTCATCAGTGCAAGATTTCCACCACCAATTTCCCAGATCTACCTACTCCCCACCCCACCCACACCTGTACTTGAGACAGGCTTTCTTTTTCCCTCATTCATTCCCATTGTTATGATAGTTTTCAGAGTAGTTATTTATCTAACTGCACTTATCACACTAAGTGGTGAGCTTCATGTCATGAGCTGCACCTACATGAGAAGATGGGTGGAAATAAGGTTTAGGACTGAGGCAGTAAAATATTAGAAATGAGCTTTGTAGGGCAGTATAAAGGTCACAATACAAGATGGATATAATGGATATATAAAATATATGCATACAATACTATCAATAGGAACACAAGGAGAAAAAATTTCTAGTGACTGTCCCAACATAAATCAGTGCTAGAATGGCCCACCCTCCTCTCAAAGAGCATTCCCATTAGTGTAGGGAGTGGTAGGGGCAAAGCTTGTTGACCTCTACAGAGTCCACCTAGATCGGCGCCCAGGGAAGGCCTGAAGTCCAGGGGAGAAAAAGGGGTTGGCTTGGGGCCTGCCAAGCATCCCAGCAATCCTCAGGCTAGGGAGAAGGCCTCCAGCATGCGAACTCCCCAGACCCCAAACCTGGCAAGAGCTGGCTTCCAGGATCAAAGAGGAAACCTGAATCCAGATGTCTGCCCACCCTCCTCCTCATGCACCTCCCCCCCTGAAGTATGGAGGGAGGGGGGAAGCATGAGTACCACTAGGAGTCCACCTGAACCCACTTTTGGTCATCTGAGCTGGCACCCGGGGAAGGCCTGGAGTCAGGGGAAAAAGACAAGGACGGCTGGGTGCCTGCCAAGCCTCCCAGCATTCCCCAGTCTAGGGAGAAGGGCTCTGGTATGGGGTCTCCCCAAACCCTATACCTAGCAAGAGGTGGTCTCCAGAATCAAAGAGAAAACCAGAAGCCAGATGCCTGCCTGCCCACCGCCCCATGCACCTCCCCCCGGAGTACGGAAGTGGGGGGGAAGCCAGAGGACCACTAAGAGTCCAACTGAACCCATTTCTGGCCACCTGAGCTGGCACCCAGGGAGGGCCTGGAGTCCAGGGGAAAAACAGGGGGAAGGCTATGGGGCTGCCAAGCCTCCCAGCACTTCCCAACCTAGGGAGAAAGTCCCTGGCATGGGGTTTCCCCAAACCCCAAACTGGCAACAGTTGCATAAGCTCAGTTTTTCTGACCTGTTAGTTCAGTGTGAAAATTTCTAATTTCAGTTGACAAATCCTCTTGATACTTAATTGTGCTCCAGTCAAGTCTATCGATGCTTTTTTTTTTAGTTCCCTGAAGATTTTCCATAATTCTACTCTAAACTTATTTGAGAGGATACCTAGCTCTTTCCTACTTTTTAGATTATTAGAGGAGCCATCTTGATTTCTGTAAATATGGGGGTGTACTGCAAAATTACTCCATTGGTAAGGCTGTAGATTGCTTCTTACAATCTGCAGAAATGGAACTCAGGGGTTACAAGAAAACCCCTTTTCAGGTGTGGGTCTTGGAGAGATTATAGTCCTTGGTTTCTCTAGGCTGGCTCAGCAGGAAAGAGGCAGAGAGCATGGTCGCTTTTCTTTAAAAGTCTCTGGGTACCCAATCACATGGCAGGAATTGGCCCCACATTTGTTGGGTGGGGACATCTTACGGGGTGTGGGTCCTGGAGAGATTATAGTCCTTGGTGTCTCTAGGCTGGCTCAGCAGAAAAGAGGTAGTTTGGTTTTCTTATATGTATTCAAGATGCCAAAATGTATATTATGAATTTGTCAAGATACTAGGTGTAAATTACAATTTTCTCTTTGTTACTACAAGTGTTTGAATGACATTTAAAATGTGATCATCATGATATTTGCTATAATAATGCATAAGCATCTTGGTTGAATAATGACTTTTTATTTAGGAAATATTTCGATTTGTTTGAGAGACACTTTCTGGTTTATACAGCTAGATTTCTTTTGTCTAGTCTAGATATCATCACCAATTAACCTGAGGATCAGAGAAAAATTAGCATCCTATGACATAAAATGTTTTTAAATATTTGTCTTTGAGGCTAGCAGTTTTTTTACTTCTGAAAGTGCTGTCTTCTCTCCTTGCTTTTGCAAGCAGATTACAAGTGTTTTCATTTAGACAAGTGGTATTATGCCTGATGTAGTTAGTAATGGCTTATAAATTGGCATGAACTTTTGTATTCCATCAAAAATTTACATAACCTTTTAAAGAACTAGATACCCTGAAAATTCTGTAATGCAAAGAAACAATTTCTATAGGTTTTGATTTTTTTCTTTTAAACTCTGTTCTAGTGATATACAGCTAATTCTATTAAACATAATTGAATTCTTAAAAAATAGTGTACAAATTTAAACTTAAGGATAAAACTTTTTTTAGCTTTTACCTATTGGAAAATTCTAATGCTAATGTGTTTAGTTTGGGAAAAAAATCTGTTTCTCAGATTTCAATGAAGTTGCACAGAGAAATAATGACATGTTAAGATCTAATTTCCAAATAGACAAAAAGTTCACCTTGAGGCTACTTTGTACTGTTGGGTAATAAAAGGAAAAATAACTCATTTTGTAACACAGTCATTTTTCACCTCTGCGAGTAGCTCAAAACTTGTTCAAATGTAGCTGTTCAGAATTTCTAATTTGTAACTATTGCCACGTACTTCAGATCTTTCAGTTTAGTGTTTAAAGAGAGTATCACTTCCCAAATCAGGGATATGCTGTATTTGTAATTCAATGAAGGCATAATGTCAGAATACCTGTTTTAAAAAAGAGAAGCAAATAATAGATAATTAATGAAGCACATTCTCTTAAGACTTCACTTTTATAGTTCAGTAAAGCAATTGACTTTCATTTGGACCATTATATTCAGGAATTTGAAGGTACACAAAAGTCTAGCTGTTTACAAATCTCCTGCATCTTTAATCCAACCACTAGCTTAATATGCTTTAGTTCACATAGGATTTTCTAGAATGATTTTTTTTAATGGAAACTCTTAAAAGATAGAGATTTTGGAAACTCTCTTTTTACATATTTGAGGAATCTCTGTACTCTTTTATATAGAGGATGCATCAGAAGGCCTTCCACTAATAGTACTTACTTAAAGGTTCTCTTGTACCACTTTCATGTCAACTTTCTCCTTGTTGGAATGTTCATGAAGGCGTTAAGAATCTTGGCATACCTGATAGGAAGGGTTCATTCTTTAATTTTTCTGCAGAAACCCTTTGGTTTCATATGGCATCTCCAACTTTTTCTAGTTGTGTTTTTTTAAAGCTGTCCCCAACTATAAACATTGTTAAGCCAGGAGCTTTTAATATCTGGTTGATTTAATCTTGCCTGCCAAAACAGAATTTTCTATTTATTCTTACAGGGTCATTCTTTTCAATACTAGTTTGGTCCCCAAGCATAGAGCTAGGGGTAAGCCCTGAGAACTGCTGGGTTGAGGCCCAAGAACTCCAGCCCGTCAAGATAGTCTAACATTCATTTAGTCTACCAGAAATAAGTCAATACCTTTCCTTTTACTCAAGGAGAAGAAATACAGAATGTGTTTGGACAATAGAAGGTTATTGTAACATAAATTCTTAAACATATTAGAGGTCACAAGTGACAGTTTTGCCCTTAAAAAAGGAAGCCATACATTGTGGTATCACATTATTTAAGAAATAAGTAGTTTGGTGACGTCAGGCTGGGAATTTCTGCAAATCCACGCCTGCCTAGTGGGACTGACTGCGAAAAACTTTGAGTCCTGTCTTTGTGTTTATTTGTCCTCTCGTGTTGTCCGGATGTCCTGGGAGTGGGCCAAATCGGCTCCAAAAAAATAACTCGCTCTCCCAGAGGTCCATTCTAGGGTGGGAACGCCCAGGACACCTCATTAGAATGAAAACCAGCAAGAAGCGAGTACTTTGCAAAATTCAGGTACCCTGTTTGTGACGTCAGGCTGAAAAGAGGCTGCAGAAGACACTTTGGCTCCACTTTACTACACGGTCGTGCGCTCTTTCTAAGGAAAGAACATCATCGCAACAAGAAGAGAAAAAATCACACTAAGGACTGTGCTGGATCACTGAAGCCCAGCATTTCTCTCTGGACGGTCTTCTCTGCTATATGCCCAGGCCCAAGATTTGATCCTTTGAGAGGCCTCATCCACGGAGAACTCCACTCACTTGTAGGCAAATCAACACACCCAGAAAGGGCAGAAATAGAGGAGTGTGGCGGCGCACATCATTTAGCCAATGAATACCACCAAAACACATAGAAAAACACACAATACTAGTGTGACAATAGGGAAACAATGCAGGCCAGCGTCAGACATAGAGAACGAAGACGACAATTCTGATGACCACATAATGACCAACAAACTAATCAATCTCTCATATAAGGACTTTAGAAAAGCAATATGAAAGATGCTGAAAGAACTCAAAGAAACCATGGACCGAGTTGAACAGAACACTAATAAGAACCAAGAAAATATGATGACAAAAATCAAAAAACTCCAAACTGAAATATCATGTCAACTAACAGGCCTGAAAAACTCAGTAAATGAATTGAATGGTAAAATGGATAAACTCGACACCAGGGTAGAAGAAGCTGAGAATAGAATTGGTGCTGTGGAAGATGAGATAAATAACAACTC
>PVKC010000962.1:0-56226 GCA_004027635.1 Crocidura indochinensis | reverse complement strand
AAAGAAAGAAAGAAAGAAAGAAAGAAAGAAAGAAAGAAAGAAAGAAAGAAAGAAAGAAAGAAGAAAAGGAATAGAGGAAGGAAAGGAGGAAGGGAAGGCAGGGAGGGAAGGGAGAGAGATTAAAGGCAGAGATTAGGAATGGTGTCCTTTAAATCACTTGTTAATTCATGAAAATAGGAATAAAGCCAAGTTTTAATATAAACTCAGTTGTGTTTTGTTTTTCTTAATATACAAAATAAGTGAAAACCTGCATTTTAGAAATATTTTATCAGTGTAATATCTGAAATAATTTTTCATGGGAGGAGGAGAATAGAATTTCATTGAGTTCCTGGTACAAAATAAAGTGAACAGACATAAAAATGATGTCAGATTAAAAAGCCATTTCTCTAACCTCTTGTAAATCCTAAGTACTACTTACTGTAAGAATGTTCTTGCAATTCTCAAAAAGGATGTATTATTTACCTACTGGGGGAAAATTAACGGGACATGAAAATAGATTCCTGGTTGATGGAATCTACTCTATTCTTAATTATGTATTTTATTGTTTTCTAATCATTAGTTGTAAATAAATTAGTATCAAATATAACATGTCATTTAGATTCAATAATGTTTTAATACCAAGAACTTTCTTAAGTGTGGTTTAGACCTAACATAAAATTACAGAGAGTAAATATCCTCTTTCCAGTACTTTTAGATTAAATTAAATGCAAGGAAATTTAAATAATAAAAAGTACAAGATCTGGAGTCTATGTCTTGGGTTTAAATTGTAGCTCCATGACACAGTTACTGTGTGACTCTGGATAAGGCACACCATCTCTCACCTTAAGTTGTCTTCATCTGCAAAATAAAGGTAACCTTAACTATAGTAAAAGTGCCACGACTTTCAAGGTACATGAATGCATCAACAGACAGTGTTCTCAATCTGGTTTTTTCAATATAATTTCTTTTATTTTCTTATTTCTTTGCTTACTTTGTTTTTAAAATAACAACTTCCTTTAATAACAAAAGCTGGGAAAAATCATAAACAATCTTCAATGATTAGGGATAAGTTTATAGTGATTGACAGTTTAACAACCAAGTATACATATACGAGTTTAAGTTCCAAATTCTATGCATATCTGTACACAGTGCCTAACTAAGTCATTACCGATCCATTAAGCCCAAGACAACTTGAATTCCCTCTGGCTGATGCTATTCCTAGAGAAATTTCTGAACCGATTACAACTAAGGTGAGCCCTCCCTCTTTAGTTTCTGGTGTGACTCTTTTTGCTCTCCAAATAGATGGCCCATTTCTGTGAAAATTCTGGTTCTTTTGTATAATCACATTTTAGGATTTCTAAGACGTAGGATGAAGAAAGTATTTATGCTTCCATCACTGCTCATTTAAAATGTCTGCTCCTTATTCAATTCCCTGTCCCCAGCTACCCATCATTCTTTTCCAATGGTGTTTTTCTTCACTAATTTGATTCTCACTAATACAAACAAATTCTCTTCTCTGGCTGCCCTTAAAGAACCTCTATCCCAAAGCTGTTTTGCATAACAAACATTACCAAAAGTTTGAGGATAATAGGCATAATTATAGTACAGAATTAAAAACATCTGCATATTGAATTTCAGATGTGACTTTTCCTAAAAAATATTTGTTTCCCATCATTCTGTAGAATTTTTTTCTGTCTATATAAAGTGAGACTTCAGTCTCATGAAGGTCAAAGCTCTGGTACACTGATTCCCAAATCTTAAACTTTCTTCTTCCTGCAATCTTCTCAACACACAGCAGAGAAGCACTAAATTCTTACCATGTTAAAGCAGTTTATTCTATCAGGCTCTACCATCTAAAGGGACATAATTAGCCTTTGACCTACTTTTATCCACAGTTGAGTCATTAGGGCATTTTCCTACAGGAAACACTTTTTTTCCCTTAAAGACAATTTATCCTTGAAGAAAAAGTTAAAATAGGACCAATGTATATATATTAGCTTTATTTCACCTTTGTACAATATTTGGATAATGCTGTTATTACCAGATTTGGGTAGAAGGGATACACTGACAAAAGATAAAAATCATCATTGCAGAAGTTGGTAAAGACATGCTCTGAGTAAATGTTTTGATTTGTTTTAGTCCTACAATACTTCAGAATATAAAGAATTTAAATCTAAATTTTATCTCAACATCCTTTCCCAGAATGGAATGCTATAGATCACCAACAATAGAAGAAACCACTGTGTTTCTTCACTAATATCCCCAGCTAGCAATTATCCTATTGTATCATATAACTTATGAAAGAAGCAGATGGATGAACTAATGTAGACCCGCAGAATACTGACAGCCTGGCTCAAACCCCACCCTTTCTGAAAGTTTACATAAAAGTGAAAAGGTGATTAAGAAGTAAAGTATTAAATAATTCATTCTATTTCCTATCCTAGAAGGAATCTGAGAAAGACAAATGGTTCATTCAAATGTGGGAGTTGCCTTCATGAAATATACTTGAGCCTGGCCAGGTGCTTTGTATTGTTTTCTTAGGCCTGGGCCTTTGGTCACTTCTTTTTACTTCTAAGATCACCTTCCTAGCCCAATTTCAGTAACTTTCAAATGTTTAAAAACTTATCAGTTCCCATCTTCACACCTTGACTGGAAAAATACTAAAAATTATCACTGACTTAGTAAACTATTAAAAATATCATCTTGTGTATATTTTATGACTAAAACTCAATCATGAACAAGTTTGTAACCACAGTGCTTAAATAAAATAATTATTAAAATATTAGCAATAAAGTACATAAAGCATTTCCAAAAGAAATATATCACCATAAACATGGCATAAGATTAGATAAATGATCTAGCCTTCTCTTAGCTTCAAGAGACTACAGATGCCCATGTTCAGCACTTCTGATTTATACCACTTTTGTCTACCATGGGTCCTTAAGTCATGACCATGCTTCGTCATGGATACCCACTCTTCCTTCAGATGTCAGCTCGGATAGCACTTTCTTAGGGAAGCCTTCCTCATTCCCCTTGGAGGATCAAATTCTAACATGAAAGGTACAACATTATATTTCATGGTTAATATATGAGCAAATATATATGACTTCTCACAAGATAAAAATCTTCATAAATATCAGATGATTTCTGCTTTCCAATGTGAATTAATTAACTTCTCATAATCATAAACATTTCCTATAACTTATATATTAAGAATTTTTTAGCTTTGAGCAATCTTCAAATAATTGTATCTTAAAGTTATGTTATAGTAAGTATTGTTAGTCCCAAGATTTACTATAAATTAATTTACTTAAGTACCATGCTCATCATCCCAAGTGGTTTGTTATTAATATGACTAATGTAATAACAATTAGTTCATGTATTAATTAAAGTTTATATTTTTAGTTATTATAAAATTTTATATGTTAAATTTATATTTCATTGAAAAGAGAGATTAAGACCCTGGAAGTATCATATTGTAGCTAGAAGTTCATTTTAGAACAAAAGGTTGCCTATGGGTCAACTTCATTATTTTCAAAAGAAATATGCCATTTAGAAAATGGAGACCTTCAGAAAGATCAAATCAACATTTATAGCCTGTTCAGAAATAACCTTTTCTAAAGATAAACTCAACACACCAGACTTGCATAGACCTTAGAGGTAACTTGCCTATATTCCCTATCTTCAACATGAAATGACTAAGCCTGGATTTCCATAAGGTCATGCACCCTAATAGGTCCTGTACTTCTTTTTATTCTTTTTCTCAAACTACCATGTATTAAATTAGTTCCAAGCTCCTAAAACCTAGAATCTTAACTATTCACATACCTCTGTTCATGAGCCAGCAGATATAGGGAGGGAACTTTTAAGTTTATTGGGTGGATTCCATATAAATCCATAGTTCTTATTTAATTTCAGTCTACATTTAGAAACTAACTCTGCTATATAATTCAATATGTGAAGAAAAAAGATACTTGAAGGTCATTTACTTATTACTTTCTCAAAAAAAAGTCTTTCATCTTAAACAAAAATGTTCTGCATGATGAGACTAAGTTCCAAAATCAATAACACTCCCTAGAGTCAATTCCTACGTGTGCTGCTTTCTTCCACATACAATTGCAGAACTCAATACCTATTTGATTTTACCCAAAAGAATACACTCTCTGGTATGTTAACAAGCACTATAGCAGCATTTATTGAAGATCCATAGAAGAGAAAGAAGGTGGCACTAATTCTTACTAGTGTCGGCAAACAAATTTTAAAACTACATCAAAGATTTCTATTCCAAGGACTTCCTTAGCCAAGTTGCACCAAGCACACTCTATTTTTTTGGTTTTCCCTATTTCTAGGCACAAGCAATAATCTCTCCCTTCTTTCATATTTTCCTTTTACTCCAAAACGACTTGTGCCTTTCCTATATACCCGTTTCATTTTCATAATCTACCTCTGTCCTAGAAATCATCAAGCGTTCATATTAAACATATCCCCCGTGCCTGCCAGGAGTAATTTCTGAGCATGGAACCAGGAGTAACCCCTGAGCACTGCTGGGTGTGACCCAAAAACCAAAAAAAAATTTTTTTTCCACAAAAAGAATTCTGGTTAATAAAAAATATATTCCTTTTTTTAGTAAAAGAAAGGAAGTGAAGAACATCTGCCCCATAGGCAGGGTAGACATTGGTGTTGGGAATGTGCAGTGGTTATTGTGTTGCTCGTTGTATAATTGAAACTCAATCATGAATATCCTTGTATCTGTGAAAAAAAAACAACAACTGTATTATGAACACCCTTGTCATCATGTTGTTTAAATACAGTAATAAAAAGGGGAATAATAGAAACTACTTTTAAACTATCTTTTAGGTCTTTTGTTAGTTGACTATTTTGAGAAGTAGATAATATGTAGACAGAGACAGAGAAGAAGGAGATTGAGAGATAGAAAGATAAATCATATGTATATGTTATTTTCCCCCAACACATCTCTAATTCTCCCCTGGGGGAGTTCTGGAGATTGAAATGTCCTCCTTCCTATTAGAGCAGTTCAAAGAAACTCTCCTGGAGTGAGCAGAGCTGATCGTCTCAGGGCATGCTGCTGTCATGAAGAAAGCTTCTACAGTGATTTACTTTTAAGGAAAAATTTAAAATTCCTTAGGGGAATATAGACAAAATAACAAAACATACACCTTTTTTTCAGGCCTTCAAATTCCTACCATTTGTGGTCCTTGGGGGGAAAAATTGTCAGCCCTCTTAATTGAAATTTGAAAGAGAAATTGCCTCTTCTTCAGAAATCTCAGTTCTTGGAAATGATCATACGAATGAATGTGTGGAGAGGTAGATTTGCTTCTATTCTATTATATGCCTTTTCCTTCAGAAAGTAATAATAAGGTCATAACCAAATACTTCACTCTTGCCAGAAGCAAGCACTTGCCACCTTTGTCTCATAACCAGGTGATGACTAGAGAAGCAAAGTCTCCCTGATAATACCACTATTCAGCTAACCAGAAAATTGCCAATAAGCTTTGAAGAAAAATGTATCTTAGAAGCAAATACTATGTTAGCAAGCTCTGCAGGTCAAGAATCTGCTCTGAGGACCCATGTGTTATAGCTGCTGCCATGTAGCTTCCCAGATTCACAACTTCTCTTGGAAGAAATATAAGTCAAGCTATTAAATCTCACAGATACACTGATCTTCTGGGATCAAAACCGGGGGGCACTCTCAACAGGTGTCCAGACTGACTCCCCACCCTGTCAAGCCCCCACTGTTCTACCAACACCCCACAGTCATCACCATCCCAATAGCACAATTTCAGGACTTCACAACTAATCTCTTCAGATATGCCAAACCAACGAAAATTCTGTGTACATCAGTTTTCAGGCTGAAAACTCTGGAGTCTTTCTGTAATGGAAGTGGGCAGCCTCCTCCCACCCTCATAGTACTGGAAGCTCCAGCAATCACACCCACAGTCCAGAACCATACCATGTAAATGTACTGAGTCAGTTCTAAAGAACTCTTAGTTCTTGGAGTTCCTGGCCACATATGCAGTCATGTGGCACTTCCAAATTCCACAATACTAACAATGCAGAAAGATGGCAGCAAATTAAATGGGAAAGTAGCATAGAAGATAACTACATTCAATAAACAAAAACAATAATACAAAAGGATCAACTAGCAACAACAGCCTAATAACCCCTCAGACAATTCCTTAATGACCCCATTTGAGATATAACAATTATTAACAAATTTTCCTTTATTATATCAATTCTGATCATTTCATTAGCCATTTAGTTGTAACAATATACAATAAATTATTTTCTGTCTACAAAGTGATCAGGCTTAAGGGGTAGGTAAAATAAGGAGGAGCAATGGTGGAGGGAATTTACGAGTGGTAGAATTGGTGTTGAAACATTTAATGCCTGAAACAATTATATTATGAACAACTTTGAAAATCATGATTTAAAAAAAAATCTAAAAATATCTGCTCTATGGACCAGTGAGACATCATCAGGTCAGTTGATTGTCTCAAATGTTCAATCCCAGGCACTCCATATGGTCCTCTCAGCACTTCCAGGAGTGATGAATGATCTCTGAATGCAGAATCATGAAAAAATATTGAGTACAGCCAGGTGTGTCCCAAAACAAAAACAAAAACAAAAAAACCATGAAAAAAAAGAACTTGTTCCCCTAAGTACAGACAATAATAGATGATACTTAGAAAAAAAAGACAAAGCAGTGTTTCTTAAAATAAGGGGTCCTACCAACCCACTCTCCCTAAACTTACTTAATTTGAGACCCAAAGAAGGTAGCCTCACATACAATTGGGGGTGCTTTATATTTGTTGGATTAAAGAAAGTAAATTTGAAGGGAATTGTGTATGAGTAGGTTTGTTTATTTTTCTAAAAGAGAGACAATAAGCTAAATAATTGTAGGAAACTCTGAGTTAGAGAAATTGTTGGTTTTTAGTCATCTTCTAAGAAAATTATAAGCCATTGGTACTTTCCCTAAAACCAGATACCTTGAGTCATAGAAGTACTCCAAAGGACTGAAATGCACGCCTTGACGTGAAAGGCCTCTCACTGATTTCCAGCACCTATGCTTCTCATTCTTATTGGAACCATTCTGTTTGGTTGTCTACTATTGATGGGAGAAATGCCAAGAATCCAGAGCAGTATTTGGAAGCCACTTGTTCATCCCAGTTTAAAAA
This sequence comes from Crocidura indochinensis, assembly GCA_004027635.1. Taxonomy (NCBI): domain Eukaryota; kingdom Metazoa; phylum Chordata; class Mammalia; order Eulipotyphla; family Soricidae; genus Crocidura; species Crocidura indochinensis. The sequence goes on along the minus strand of PVKC010000962.1, from coordinate 49,051 downwards.
AAAAAAAAAAAAAAAAAACAGGTATCTAGGGCATATCTTTCTTAAGAGGATATTGGCATCAATATTACTAGTAAATTTAAAAAGTAATTTTAAGGACTTAGATATTCTAAAAAAAGGAGCTAAAAAATTTCTAAATTCTATTTTATGAGTTCTTTTCAAAATTTTTCACATACTTGAACACTGATTAATTTAAACTAAGATTTTGTCAAATTTTACCTTATTGTAAACTAGAATCTAAATTAGGATATTATACATGTGTCCAAACATTGATTTATCTTATGATTACCGATTCTCAAAATATAAATTTTTCTGTGTGCATCTGCCAATAATAATTTTACTTTGAAATGTTAGATATGATTTAACCTTTTACAAATTTTTGTAAGAAATGGAATCTATTATGCTGAGTAAAATAAGTCAGAGAGAGAGAAAAATGCAGGATGGTCTCACTCATCTATGAGTTTTAAGAAAAATGAAAGATATTCTTGTAATAATAATTTTCAGACACAAAAGAGAGAAGAGCTGGAAGCTACAGCTCACCTCATGAAGCTCACCACAAACAGGGATGAGTTTAGTTAGAGAAATGACTACATTTTGAACTATCCTAATAATAATAATGTATGAGGGAAATAGAAAGCCAGTCTAGAGTACAGGTGGGGGGTTTGGTGGGGAGGAGGAGAGATTTGGGACATTGGTGATGGGAATTTTGCAATGGTGATGGGTGGTGTTCTTTACATGACAGAAACCCAAACACAATATGTATGTAATCAAGGTATTTAAATAAAATATATAAAAAATATGTATGAGAGAAACAAAAAAAATTATTTTAAATTTTAGGCATATTCAAAAATTATAAGAAAAGTATATCTGGTGTTGGAGAGATAGCATAGCGGTGTTTGCCTTGCAAATAGCCAATCCAGGACCAAAGGTGGTTGATTCGAATCTCAGCGTCCTATATGGTCCCCCATGCCTGCCAGGAGCTATTTCTGAGCAGCCAGGAGTAACCCCTGAGCATCGCCGGGTGTGGCCCAAAAACCAAAAAAATAAAATAAAATAAAAGTATATTTTAAATTACATTAGTATTCCAAATAAATTAAGTACTTGCATTTTATTTCTGATAACTCTCCAAAAGTTATTCATTTATTATTTATATATTTTTCATACTTAAAAAATACTTTCACAGTAGTGCTGTGTTCCATAACATTACTTTACAGAACCAAAACATTTTGAATGGGACAAATTCATATATCAAAAAAAATAGTTCGTTTGAATAAAGTATTAACAGCTTCAATATTCTATCTCTCTAGAAACGAAGAGTCATTCCTATGTAATTAGATAAGCCAGTGTATTTGCGAAACAATTAAGGATGCAATTTAATTTTGGATGTTGGGAAACAACTAGGAATTATTTCATTATGACCTCCACATTGAGTTTACTTGGTAAAGCAGCAAAAAACTAATCACTTAGAACTATAGTAGTAAGGTTATTTTCCTGCATAGGCTAGAATGGTCTGGCCTTACATATTGCATGTACCTTCTATGCATATGCTGACTTACAAAACGACTATGCATGGGACTTGTTCAACTTCTGCAGCAATGACCAGACATGACTGACAGTCCTGGTTGGCTGTTTCGAGGGAGTGGAAAAGACCCCAGCTACCCGAGTGCACAGTCATCAGCATTACTAATCTGTAACCCACCTGCTGTCTGGTGCTGAGATTTTCAAGAGAAGCAATCACCACGTGACTTGAATCAAAGCTTTTCAAGTATGTGTTGTTTTAAACCAAGGGAGGGAGTGGAAAATCAGCACACCATGGACACCTAATGTCTTGGACTTATTTTGAGACAGCTGTTTATGTAAACTCCCAGGTCGAGACACCAACTCCTAGTGAATTAACCTAAGTTGTCACCTAACCTTGTGTATTGATTAGTCATTATTTTTACCCAATGAAATCAGAATATAGGTCCAGAGGCCGTGCACTTTCAGACCCTGAGAAAATTCAAGTGTCTTCTTGTTTTCAAAAGCTACTCTGACTACTATTAGTGTCAAAACATTGAGGCAAGTCATTGTTTTCAAATGACAACTAAAATGGGCATTTGAAATGGCTTCTGCTCTTGAAACTAGAAAACAGTCAGAATGACAATTCATAAAAGTAGATTTTGAATGTAAATGCAAAAAAAAATAAAGCTACTAAATAGATAGCATATAGCACAAATATAGACTATCATATGTCATTCTGGATGAATAGATGCTGATGCTTTGTTTCTTTGTTTCTTTCTATAAAAGTAAACTCTTTCAAAACTAAAACTAGCTTAGAGGGACAGAATAAAGGCAAAGAAGCTAAAGTATCTTCCCTTACCCGAGGCCAGTAATGAACAAATATATTTACAGAAGCAGGTCTCTCACTGCCCTTAATAATACAAAGTCATACAAACCTGAAACTCTTAGAGTCACTACGAAAATTTTGTAAATCAACTTTAGAAATATTGCCTTTTTTGCATACTGACAATATATATTTCCTGCATATAACAGAAATAATACTCAAAATCATTAGCAAAGGAAGATTTTAAATTTGTTGCCTTACTTTTAATCATTTTTCTTATAGCAAAATTAATCCAGGTTAGAGATGTATGCCTTCAGAAAACATTATCAACAATTAACTGCCCTTTATTTACATAGGTACATAAAGTGTTTATGTGTACATGGCAACAGACTTTGTATTTCTACATATACACAGTGGAATGTGTATGTATGTCTTTCTTAAATGATTCACTCACTGAAATGGCTATTTGGATATTCTATTTATAATAGAATCATGCACTTAAATGGTTGTCACTAAATTGTAAACTGCATACTAGATTGTAAACTACATAAGTACTTTGTCTTATTGTCCATTCAGTACTTCTAGAACCCAGAATAGAATCTGGCATGTGACAATAAATCACTAAATATTTTTTGAATAAATGAACATTGTATTGCCTATGTACAAAAAGTCAGGTAATTTGCTCATAGGAGATTGCCATGTGCTTAAATCTAGAGACTGCTTGTCTTATTGTCTTATGCAAGATTCTAGAGATCTTTGTTTTCTGGTTACCCAGGACACCAAAAAAAAAAAAAAAAAAAAGGCAGCAAATTACAGAGGCATGGAAGAGTGCAGGCAGGCAGATAAATAATCATAATGAGAAATGAAAGTTGACTTCCTACCAGTCAGAAAAAGAAACCTAAATGCTTATAAATAGATAAAATTCTAAAAACAAAGAATGTTTATTTAGCATTTCAGTGTTACCGAATATGGTATGCATATAATTGTACAATATGCAGTATGTGTGTTTGCTGAGTTGTGATCTGAAGATTATATCAATAAAATCTTGCAATATGAAGTGCTATAACATAAATTACTCAAAATCATTTTTGAGATTCATCTGTACTTGTGTCTAGTCTGTTCATTGTCAGTACATGTGAATAGACAACAATGTAGCCTTTTTAAACACTTTAACCATTACCATTTGATTATTTCCAGCTTTTTGCTTTGCAATCAGTGTTTCAGTGAAGATTCCTTGTTATAAATATGTTTGAGAGATAATTTGAAGTTTGTAGCTAGAAGTGGAATTGAACAGTTTTGAGAACGTAGATTGTGCCTCAGTTTGTATTGGTCCAATGTTTTTGTTGTTTGAGTTTGTGGGGTGGAGGAGGGAAACTACAGAAGTAATGTTCTGTTCATAGCACATCCTACTAAGAACATACCAATTTGATTTACCCTCTTAATAACTTTGACCACCTAAGAACTGAGCTTGCTCTAAAATTGGTCTTTAATCCTCCTTTCCATACCCTATTTATTGAAACAAAGTCACTATGTATAGCACTCATTAAAAGAGTAGTAGATATTATACAATTCCCCATCAAAGTGTGACTGCATAAAATATTTAGTATTTTTCTGCATTCTACATGTAAATAATCTTTGTCCCATTTCTATATTCATAGCTATCTTTCAATATTAGTATGGATTTATGAGCATTTTTGTCTTATTCTTTTGTTGATAAAAATAATGCTAAGCATTCTACCTCTATAACTTCGGTTTTTTTCTGTTCTTATTCTCACTTTCCTATAGATTTCTGCTACACTTTTTGACATGTCTCGGAATTTTTGAAGTTCACTTATTCATTCTTAATCCATGTCTTAAATTTACCTTCATTTTTTCACCTTGTAGAGAATTAAGAAAGTTTTTTCAGAATTAGGAATGCGGTACATTCTTTCTCCAAATGGGAGGCAAAGTACCTGGCATGTTGACTTTGGTATGGAAAGACCTTGGGATGTTCTACAATGTACTCTTACCTTTCTCCTAATCGTGATCCAAGGAGCTCTATCAAGTAATTGATTCAACAATCTTGTGATGTTTCTGGAGGAAGACCAGAACACTACTCCCTTCTTTGAAGATTGCTATCTCATAACTCTATATTGAATAAGTCTTATATTGAATAAGTTATAAAGTCATTAAATTTATTCTTCAAGAATAATTACTACTACAAATATTCTTACTACTACCAGGAACATCTGTTCCAAGTCAGCCATTCTCAATAACAACATCTCTTTGACATAGTATCTTCCCTTTCTAGGTTGTATCTTCCCTACAACCCCAGTTCTCTGTGCAATTTAAATTAAAAAAGTTGGGTTTTCAATTGATCTAGTTGAAGACATAGAAATATTGACTTCTAAGCACTTTCTGTGTTCAAACTATAATAGCAAATCCTCCATAGATTTTTAATTCATAGCACAGTAAAAATACATAACAAAAACTAATTATTTTAAGTGTACACTACAAAAGACAACTCTATGTGCATAATTCTGCAACGCATTTTTAGAACTTTTTCATTAAAATGTATGTCCACTGAAAATATCCTTGTCTTTCATCCCTTAGTCCCCGGCAACTAACATTCTACTTTCTTTTTTATTGTTTGACTATGTTAGGCATCTCATATAAATTGAACCATGCACTATTTGTCTTTTCTGGCTGACATCTCACCAAGATGGCTTCAAGGCTATTCTTCGTTGTGGCGATGACATAATTTCCTTCTTTATAAAGACTAAATATTAATTAATAGTATGTATATATCACATTTTGTTTGCTTTATTCCTCAGTGAACATTTAAACTGCTTCCAATATGGACTGATGTAAATGACACCTGCGGTGAAAACCATGCGCAAATACCTCTTTCAAAATGAAATCAATTCTTTTCTATGTATAGCCAAGATTAAGACATAGATTTTGAGGAGGATTGCTGTTAAATATCATTAAATGTTTGATGGATCTCTCTAATGAAGACACCTTTTCCTAAGGGTCATTTGTTTAGAGGCTCTTATTTACATACCCTATACCCTTACTAGGTATAGTTCTTATATTTATTATACTTCTTCACGATTCAATCTTGGTATCGTATTTGCCGGCGAATAAGACGACTGGTCGTATAAGACAACCCCCTAACTGTACAGTTAAAACATAGGTTTAGGCCTATACTCACTGTATAAGACAGAACGTTCCAGTGCCGCAACTGTATGTACCACAGAGAGCCAATCACAACAAGCAAAGGTTCAAAGGGTATACTGTAACAGACTTCCTCTCTGACTCCGACCCATTTGAGCAGGCTTTTGACAGTGTAGATTCAGGTACAGAACATTGTCTAATTTGCATGCATCAAAAGCCTGCTTGAATTGGCCAAGTTAGAGAGGCAGTCCGAGTATCCTTGCAGTGATTGGTACAGGATCGAGTTGGAAATTTCGTTTAGTGGCAATATCCAGATGATTTTCGTTCAGCGGCATATCAAGAAGTTTTTCAGGATATACTCGGTGTATAAGACGACTCCCTATTTTCGGTTGACTTTTTTTCATTTCAAAAGTCATCTTATACGCTGGCAAATACGGATAAGTTGTAAGGTTCTACAATTTTATTTACTATTATTACCCCTTCCCCAACTTCCTGCCTAACTTACCTTGATGGTGAGACCTGCCCACAGGTGGGAGGGGTCTGTTGTTGGTAATTAAGAGTGGCCTGGGGAAGGTGTGAAGGGAATTGCACCTAGGGATAGAGGCAGAGACAGCAAGATGGATGGAGGGCAGCTGAAGGAAGCTGCTTAAAAAGGTTAGTTTAGAGGCCGTATGTAAAATATGAACATTCTGGTTAGGATCTTGTAATAAAGCTGATGTCTCCTGAACTTCATCTGACTGCCTGTGGATCATTTTTTCACCATCACCCTGAACCATCAAGCTGAAGGGACAGAAGCTGCCAGGGCCAGCTGAGAAAGGCCTCACCAACCATCCATCCACCATCCATTCACTACTAGGACTTATCAATTAATAATTAATACAACAAAAAATTTTTGGTTTTTCTATTTTGTGGTATATATCTTGAGCTTCTTAAAACTAATATGCTTCTCTTTACATATAAGCTATGGTATCATGAGCACGTTATTCATAACTTTTATAAACTGCCTTGTAATTTGATGCCCTACTTTAACAAATGTAAAAATTTTTTAAATTTCCTTATGGTTTTAGGTTGCAACCGGTTTGAGCAAATAGTGAGCAGGCATATATGATCTATGGGATATCCTTTGAGCAAATAGTGAGCAGACATATATGATCTATGGGATATCCTAAAAACCAAAGTATTGTTCACTTGCTAACTAAGTTCTTTACATAATAATTATTGACAGGGAAACTCTGAATACATGAAGAAAGTCAAGAGAGTCCAGCCATCAAGTAAAAACTATGGATGACCTTTCGATTAATATTTTTTATTATTCTCCCCAAACCACATGCATATTAAGTGTCCTAAGAGGGATACATTAATATGGGAAGTATTTTCATATCATATTTAGCCATATTATTGGTTGAACCCTTTAGTGTTGCTGAAACAAGAGGAGTAACCATTAGTAAAACAGAAACTCAAAACTAGACAGTGATACAAGTGGCTATCTATTGGAAGAAATTTATATTTTAAGTCTAGAAAATGCACAAAGCACATGAAGAGAAAAAGAAATCAGAACACAGATTATCTTATATTCAGATATTATATCTAAAGTATCTAGTTAGTTTTCAGTCCAAAATTATAAGAAAATATGACTGCAGGATGACAAATCCAGTAATCCAGTCAATGGAGCTTATTTCATAAAGGGCATTAACATTGTTTGATGAATTAAAGTATCATAACAATAACCCAACAAAGAGGAAATCTTTTTTTTTCTTTTTGGTTTATGGGTCACATCCAGCAGTGCTCAGGGGTTACTCCTGGCTCTACACTCAGAAATCGTTCCTGGCAGGCTTGGGGGACCATATGCGATGGCAGAATTCGAATCACCATCCTTCTTCATGCAAGGCAAATGCCTTACCTCCATGCTATCTCTCCAGCCCCTAGAAGAAATCTTAATAGAAAAAAATTACATTATAAAACGATACAACTGGATATATGAGAATTAAAAATATGATCAAAAAGAAAATTGCCCAAGTGTAGTTAATAGCAATTTGTTAATGGCAAAAGAATCAATTAAGTTGAAGGAAGATTAATACATACTCTCCAACATTCAGAATAAATAGAAAAAGACCTGGAGAAAAATGAATTGTGCTTTAGAAATTGATTGGTAATGTCAAACATAACAGCTTGGTAATGTGATTCTTAAAAGCTTAGGAATTAAATGAAAGGTATATATCTCTGTCAAATCAGCTAGTTTATTGAAGAAGTAGACCATCTGATCCTAAAATGTATATGGAAATGAAAAGAAGCTAAGATAGCCAAATCAATTTTTAAGTTATTAAAAAGGACTTGCACTAAGTGATGTTAAAACTTGTCTACAGCAATGATGACACAGTAGCATAACCTATAGTTTTCAAGATATATCTGCCTTCTGGAGAGATATGTGTATTAATATAACTTTTATAAAAGTAACCCATAATAAATTCCTACTTTTATTATCAATTGATTTTTGACAAAGTTGTCAAGTCAATTCCTTATATAAAAGGCAAATATTTAAACAAATGGTATTGAAACAATTTATTGAGTATCAAAAATGTAAAAATAAAAAGGAATTTAAATTTACCTTATACACCGAAATTAATTTATAAGATGTATAAACTTCTTGAATAAAACAATTTTCATGACCATTTGTTGAGAAAAGATTTCTTAGATGTGATATCAAGAGCATAAATTGTAAAAGGAAAACACAATGAATTGTGAAATTAACAATTAAAAAGCTTTTTTTTTCAAAAGAAACCACGAAGAAAATGGGACAAAAGCCACAGACTTGGAAAAATAAAATTATATATTTATAAAAGATTTATACAAAGAATAATAAAAACTCTTGTGACTCAAAAATAAAGAGAATAAGACAAAAACTGAAAAGTTTGAATAGATATTTTAACAAAGAAGACATTCAAGTGACTAATTAGTTCATACAAAGATGTTCAACATCATTAGTCACTAGGGAAATGCAAATTAAAACCACAATGGATTACACTACGCATTTACTAGAAGGGCTATATTCCAACCAACAGAATGGTATACCAAGCATTGACAAAGATGTGGGAAAACAAGAGTCCTCATATTGTTGGTTGAAATATAAACTGCATAAACTTGAAAAAATAGTTTGGTAGATCTTAAGTTAGCCATATGAATTTAGTAATTTTACTCCTAAATCTATATAAGGGAATTGAGAGCATACACATACTTCTATAAGGGTATTCATAGCAGCATCACTGATAATAAACTCAAATTATAAACAATCCAAATGTTCAACATCCAATGGATGGATAACAAAGCATGATGTCTCTATAAAATGAACATTTAATTGATGATGCACCACATATATTTACTACTTAAATAAATCTAAAAATATGTACGTTTATTGTAAGAACACATATACAAGACCCTGTGTTCTGCAGTACTTTTTTTGCATAAGGAAGAAAACTTTTAAACTTCATGAGTAATCTCAGAAGAAACATGAAGCCAAAAAGCTCCCAGATACATGACTTCAGTCTGAAAACTCTGGGACATTCTCTAGAGTGGGATAAGATTTGTCCCTATCCTGTTGAAGTGCCAGCAGTCACACCAAACCTCTCAGCTCTGGCATATAAATACCTTTATTACTTTTTATATTTTAAAATTCCCATGACCAGCGTGATAGCACTGTGGGTAGGGCATTTCCCTTGTACATGGCCGACCCATGTTCAATTTCCAGCATCCCATATGATTCCCTCAAGCCTGCCAGGAATGACTTCTGAGCACAGAGCTAGGAGTAATCACTGAGCACTGCCATATATGTAAATATGTATATATAATATATGTGTGTGTTTATTGTATACACATATATACAAATGTGTATATATATATATGCATTTATACATATATATATTTATATGTACATAAATATATATGTGGTTTTCCAAAGTAATGTTCATGAAGACCTAGGGTTACTGATAGTAATAAGGCCAGATAGCTCAATGTTTTGTTTTGTTTTTCTAGCTCAATGTTTAGTTTTACTTTGGGGGGAGGGTCACACCCATCAGCGCTCATGGGTTACACTGGCTCTAAGCTCAGAAATTGCTCCTGGCAGGTTTGGGGGACCATATGGGATGCCGGGATTCAAACCACTGACCTTATGCATGCAAGGCATGCATACTTCAATGCTATCTCTCCGGCCTCAGCTCAATGTTTCTTTTTTTTTTTCAATGTTTCTTAATATGTTTTTTGTTTGTTTGTTTGTTTGGTTTTTTTTTTTTTTTTTGTTTTTTTTTTTTTTTTTTTTTGGTTTTTGGACCAACCCAGTGACACTCAGGAGTTACTCCTGGCTATGTGCTCAGAAATTGCTCCTGGCTTGGGAACCATATGGGATGCTGGGTATCAAACCGATGTCTGTCCTGGGTCAACCGTGAAAGGCAAGCACCTTACAGCTCTGGTCCCTATATGTAATAATATCTTTATTTAATCATCATGAATACAAACATAGTTGTAGTTGAGTTTCAGTCATAAACAGAACACCCCCCTCTTCACCAGGGCAACATTCCCACCACCAATGCCTCATATCCTTCCTCCCCCTACCCCTGCCTGTATTTGAGACAGGCATTCTACATCCCTCACTCATTAACATTGTCATGATAGTTGTTATTGTAGTTATTTCTCTAACTGCGCTCACCACTCTTTGTGGTGAGGTTCATATACACAATGAAATATTATGCACCCATCAGGACAGATAAAGTCATGATTTTTTTCTGTACATGGATGGACATGGAAACTATTATGCTGAGTGAAATAAGTCAGAGGTAGAGAGATAGACCTAGAATAGTCTCACTCGTCAATGAATTTTAAGAAAAGTAAAAGACATTACTATAATAATGCCCAGAGATAATAGAGATGAGGGCCAGAAAGACCGGCTAATAATATGAAGATAGCTCAATATTTATTCTGATGACCCTGAGGACCTGAAGGGAATGCTATCCTGTGCTTCTCAGTCTTTCCTGAATTCTTGAAGCTCTTAGAGGCCTGGGAAGCAAACCCGGAAAAAAAAAAAAACTGCATTCAGAAGCTGCCCAGCGAGTAAGTGAGTGAGTAAGAACTGGCTGGCTGTGGAGGTTGCCAGGCAGTGTACTGATCGCTCTACCTTTGGAGACACCACCACGCTGTGCTTCTTCTGATGACCTTGAGGACATGTAGGGAACATTATCCTGTACTTCCATGTCTTTCCTGAATTCTTGAAGCTCTCCTCAGAGGCCTGGGAAGTGAACCCCCCCAAAAACTGCATTCTGAAGCTGCCCAGTGAGCAAGTAAGTGAGTAAAAACTGGCTGGCTGTGGGAGTTGCCAGGCAGAGTGCTGATCACTCTACCTGTGGAGATTCTGCCATGCTGTGCTTCTTCTGATGACACTGAGGACCTGAAGGGAACCCATTCTCTGTCTTTCCTGAATTCTTCAGGAGACTAGGGAATGCACCCAAAAAAAACTGTCACCTAGAGACCTCAGAAGAGCATGGCCGTGAAGGAAAGCTTTGCTTTGAGGCCACGACCGCAACTCTTTCTAAACAATGAACCCCACTACAACACGCAGAAAAAAATCACACTACAAGCTCGACAATGCGGAAACTTCGCAGGCAAACACCATGCACAAAGAATGGAGATGATAGTTCAGATGACCCAAAAAATTCCAACCATCTGATAAACCTCTCTCATAAGGAGCTTAGAATAGAAATATGGAAAATGTTCATAGAAATCAAAGAAAGCATAGATCAATCTGAACAAAACACAAAGACAGAAATAAGAAAGCTCCAAACTGAAATAACAGATCTGAAAAACAGGTTGCTCAACTGAAAAATGAAGTGGATAGCCTCTCCAGCAGGTTAACAGCAGCTGAGGACAGAATCAACGTGCTGGAAGATGAGATACAGTAAAACTCAGCAAAGCAACAAAAATTGGAAAAGAACCTTAAGACAACCGATCAGGCAATGGAAAAACTACTCAAGAAATGTGAACAGATGAAAATAGAAGTCTTTGATAAACTCAACAGAAACAATTTAAGAATCATTGGAGTCACAGTGGCCCAGGTAGGAGATCCCCAGAAAGAATCAACTGTCAAAGACATCATCAAAGAGATACTCCCAGAGTAAAGGACTACATGCAATCAAATCCTGCATGCCCAAAGTGTACAGGCTAAAAGAGACCTGAAGAAAAACACCCCAAGACACATCCATGTTATAATGACAAATCCCACAGATAGATAGAATACTGAAAGCAGCAATATCAAAAAGGGAAATTACATTCAAAGGAGCATCATTAAGACTCACAGCAGACTTGTCACAAGAAACTCTCAAGGCCAGAGGACAGTGGTGGGAATGAAAGACAGAATAAAATGGATGCCTCACTGAGAATACTGAAAAGAGCACGACTCACTTTCAGGATTGAAGGAAGGATACATAGCTTCATGGATAAACAACGGCTCAGAAATGGCCACAGCTGAAAAATCAGCCTTAAAGGGAAAACTGAAAGGTCTACTTTAAGACAAGAGAGACCAACAAACACAGCAAACTTATCTACAAAGATGACACTAAATCCTATGATAATCATTGCCTTCAATGTCAATGTACTAAATTCACCAATTAAAAGACACAGACTGGCAAAATGTGTCAAAAAGATGAATCCAACCTTCTGCTGCCTACAAGAAACACACCTGAATAATCAGAACAAACATAGACTCAAAATCAAAGGCTGGAGGAAAATCATCGAAGCAAACAACAACCTTAAAAAAGCATATCTGATGACACCAACTTTAAAGTCAGAAATGTGGTAAGGGGCAAAAGATGGACACATTGTACTAATCAAGGGATATGTACAACAAGAACAAATCAGACTATTAAACATATATGCACCTAGTGATAGACCAGCAAATTATCTAATACAATTACTGACAAATCTAAAAGAAGACATCAATAATAATACAATAATTGTTGGATACCGCAACACGGCCCTGTCAATACTTTATAGATCAACCAGACTGAAAACCAACAAAAACATACTAGCCCTGAAATGAGAAATGGAAGAAAGAGGACTAGCAGATATATATATGTATATATATATATATATATATATATATATATATATATATATATATATGACACTCCATCCCCCAAAACGTGGATACACATTCTTCTCCAATGTACATGGGTCATTCTCCAGGATAGACCACATGCTGGCACATAAAACATACCTCCATAAAATCAAGAGGATAGAAATCTTGCAGGCTACCTTTGCTGACCACAAGGCTCTGAAATTAGATGTGAACTACAAAGTGACACAGAAGAAAAACTTTAACAACTGGTAATTAAACAACCTGCTACTGAATAACCAGTGGGTCCGAGATGAAACCAAAAAGGAAATCAAAACTTTCCTGGAAACAAATGATAATGAAGATACAAAGGGTAGTCAGAGACTACTTTGAAAAATGTTATGCTACTAAACATGAGAAACTAGAAGAAATGGATAAATTATTGTATACTTACAACCTTCCACAGTTAAGTAAGGAGGATGTAGCATATCTAAACACACCCATCACTACAGAGGAAATTTAAACTATAATCAAACGTCTGCCTAAAAAGAAAAGCCCAGGCTCATATGGATTTACTAATGAGTATTTTCAAACCTTTCAAGAGGAGCTACTACCAATCCAAGCCAGGCTCTTCCATGAAATTGGAAAAATGGGAACATTCCCAAACAGCTTTTCTGAAGCCAATATCACCTTGATACTAAAATCAGACAGAGATGCTGCCAAAAAAGAAAATTACAGACCAATATACCTGATGAATGCCGATGCAAAGATCTTCAACAAAGTCCTGGCTAATATGGAATTCAATGCATCATCAAGAAGTCATACACTATGACCAAGTAGGTTTCATCCTAGGAATGCAAGGATGGTTTAACATCCATAAATCTATCAACATCATACAAAACATCAACAAAATAAAAATAAAAATCACATGATCATATCAATAGACGCAGAGAAAGTATTTTATAAGGTCCAACACCCATTCCTGACCAAAACTCTCAGCAAGATGGGAATGAAAGGAACCTTTCTCAATCTAGTTGAAGCCATCTACCACAAGCCAATGACAAATATTATCCTCAATAGAGAAAAACTAAAATCCTTTCCTCTAAATTCTGGTACAAGACAAGACTGTCCTCTCTAACCACTTTTCTTCAACACAGTACTGGAAGTACTTGCTATAGCGATCAGGCAAAAAAGGATATCAAGGGAATCCAGATAGGAAAGGAAGAAGTCAAGCTCTCACTGTTTGCAGATGACATGATACTCTATTTAGAAAACCCAAAAGACACTAACCAAAAGCTTCTAGAAACAATAGACTCATATAGCAAGGTGGCAGGCTACAATATTAATACGCAGAAATCAATGGCCTTTTTATACACCAATAATGATAGGGAAGAGAAGGAAGTCAAGAAGGCAATCCCATTCACAATAGCACCACACAAAATCAAATATCTTGGAGTCAACTTGACCAAAGACGTGAAGGACCTATACAAGGAAAACTGCAAAGCCCTGCTCCAAGAAGTAAGAGAGGACACATAGAAATTGAAACACATACCCTGTTCATGGTTTGGCAGGACTAATATCATTAAAATGGCAATACTCCCCAAAGCATTATACAGATTTAACGTGATCCCTAAAGACACCGATGGCATTCTTCAAAGAAGTGAATCAAAGACTTATGAAGTTCATCTGGAACAATAAGCACCCTTGAATAGCTATAACCCTCCTAGGGAAAAGGAATAGGAGAGGCTTTACTTTCCCCAACTTTAAACTGTACTAAAAAGCAATGGTTATCAAAACAGCATGGTATTGGAATAAAGACAGATACTCAGATCAGCGGAATAGGCTTGAGTTCTCAGAAAATGTTCCCCAGACATGCAGTCACCTAATTTTTGACAAAGGAGCAAAAAATCCTAAGTGGGGCAGGGAAAACCTCTTCAACAAATGGAGCTGGCAGAAGTAGTTAGCCACTTGCAAAAAAGTGAACATAGACCCCAGTTAACATCATGTACAAAAGTAAAATCCAAATAGATTAAAGACCTTGATATTAGACCTGATACAATAAGGTATATAGAACAACACTTAGGTAAAGACTCCATGACATTAAGACTAGAGGTATCTTCAGGGAGGAAACTGCACTTTCCAAACAAGTGGAAGCAGAGATAAACAGATGGGAACATATGAAGCTGAGAAGCTTCTGCATATCAAAAGAAATAGTGCCCAGAATACAAGAGCCACCCACCGAGTGGGAGAGACTGTTCACCAAATACCCATCAGATATGGGGTTAATATCCAAAATATACAGGACACTGATAGAACTTTACAAGAAAAAAGCATCTAATCCCATCAAAAAATGGGGAGAAGAAATGAATACTGATAAAAAAGAAATAGAAATGGCGAAAAGGCACATGAAAAAATGCTCCTCATCACTAATCATCAGGGAGATGCAAATGAAAACAATGAGATACCATCTCACACCACAGAGATTGGCACACATCAAAAAAACATGAGAACAATCAGCGCTGACAGGGATATGGAGAGAAAGGAACTCTTATTCACTGCTGGTGGGAATGCCATCTAGTCCAATCTCTATGGATATCAATATGGAGATTCCTCCAAAAATTGGAAATTGAGCCTCCATTCGACCCAGCTATTTCATGCCTAGGGATATATCCTAGGAACACAAGAATGCAATACAGGTGACGTCAGGCTGGGAATTTCTGCGAATCCATGCCTGCCTAATGGGGCTGACTGCAAAACACTGTGAGTCCTGTCTTTGTATTTATTTGACCTCTCCTGTCGTGTGGACGTCATGGGAGGGGGATGAAAAGAGGCTGCAGAAGAGCATGGCAAGTCCACTTCGCTACGCGGCCATGTGCTCTTTCTAAGGAAAGAACATCATCACAACAAGAAGAGAAAAAATCACACTAGGGACTGTGCTGGATCACTGAAGCCCAGCATTTCTCTCTGGACAGTCTTCTCTGCTGTGTGCCTAGACCCAAGATTCGATCCTTTGAGAGGCATCATCCTGGGAGGACTCCACTCCCTTGTAGGCAAATCGACACACCCGTAAAGGGAGGAACCAGAGGAGTGTGGCTGCACACATCATTTAGCCAATGAATACCACCGCAACACATAGAAAAACACACAATACTACTGTGATAATGGGGAAACAACAACGCAGGCCAGCGTCAGAATAGAGAATGAAGATGACAATTCTGATGACCAGATAATGACCAACGAACTAATCAATCTCTCAGATAAGGACTTTAGAAAAGCAATATGGAAGATGCTCAAAGAACTCAAAGAAACTATGGATCGAGTTGAACAGAACACTAATAAGAACCAAGAAAATACGATGACAGAAATCACAAAACTCCAAACTAAAATAACATGTCAACTAACAGGCCTGAAAAACTCAGTAAATGATTTGAATGTTAAAATGGATGATCTCAACACCAGGGTAGAAGAAGCAGAAGAAGCTGAGAAGAGGATTGGTGCTGTGGAAGATGAGATAAATAACAACTCCATACAGCGGGAGAGATTGGAAAAAAAACTTAAAACAAACAAACAGAGAGTAGAAAAAATAGACAAAGAATGGGAACAGATGAAAATAGAAGTATATGAGAAGATCAACAGAAACAAATTAAGAATCATTGGAGTCCCAGAGACCCAGGAAGAAAATTTCCAGGAAGAATTAACGGTCAAGAACATCATTCAAGAGAAACTTCCAGAACTAAAGAATATATGTGATCAAATCTTGCATGCCCGAAGAGTACCAACCAAAAGAAACCCCAGAAAAAATACCCCAAGACACATCCTAGTCACAATGACGAATCCCACAGATAGAGACATAATTCTGCAAACAGCAAGATCAAAAAAAGGAAATTACATTCAAGGGAGCATCCTTGAAATTTACAGCAGACCTTTCACCTGAAATACTCAAGGCCAGAAAGCAGTGGTGGGATATTGTGACAAGACTGAATGAAATGAATGCTTCAACTAGAATACTGTACCCAGCAAAACTCACTTTCTGGTTTGATGGAAGAATACATGGTTTCACAGACAAAAAGCAGCTCAGAAACTTTACAGACTCAAACCCACACTTAAGAGAAAAACTGAAAGACCTAATTTAAGGCAAGACTAACCAAAAGACACACCAAATTTCGATATAAAGATGGCATCAAATCCCAGGACAATTCTTTCTCTCAATGTCAATGGACTAAATGCACCAGTTAAGAGACACAGAGTGGCTAAATGGATCAAAAAACTCAATCCAAATTTCTGCTGTCTACAAGAAACGCAACTGAATACTCAGAACAAATATAGACTCAAAATAAAAGGCTGGAGGAAAATTATCCAAGCAAACAACACCCATAAAAAAGCTGGAGTAGCTATACTAATATCAGATAATGCAAACTTTATCCTCAGAAACTTTGTAAGGGACAAAAATGGACATTATATATTAATCAAGGGATATGTAGCGCAGGAAGAAATCACGCATCTAAACATATATGTACCAAATGAGGGTCCAGCAAAATATTTAATACAATTGTTGACAAAGCAGAAAAATAACATCAACAACACAATAATTGTGGGGGACCTCAACACAGCTTTGTCAACAATGGATAGGTCAACCAGACTGGAACCCAACAAGAATATACTGGACCTGGGGAGAGAAATGGAAGAAAGAGGTTTAGTGGATATATATATATATAGGACACTACATCCCCAGAAACCTGGATACACATTCTTCTCCAATGCACATGGGACATTCTCCAGAATAGACAACATGCTGGCACATAAAACATATCTTCATAATATCAAGAGGATAGAAATTTTGCAGGCTACCTTTGCTGACCACAAGACTCTGAAATTATTTGTGAATTCCAAAGGAACAAAGAAGAAAAACTCTAAAACCTGGATGTTAAACAGCCTCATACTGAATAAATAGTGGGTCCGAGATGAAATAAAAAGTAAATCAAAATATTCCTGGAAACAAACGATAATGAAGACACAAACTATCAGAACTTATGGGACACAGCAAAAGCAGTACTGAGAGGAAAATATATAGCCTTGCAAGCACACATCAGGAAGGAAGAAGGGGCTTACCTGAGTAGCTTAATGATGCAGATCATAAAACTAGAAAGTGCTCAACAAAAGTACCCAAAAATAGGGAGGCAGAAAAAAATAGCAAAGCTGAGAGCAGAAATCAATGAAGTGGAAACCCAAAAAACAATCCAAAAGATCAACAAAAGCAGAAGTTGGTTCTTTGAAAATATAAACAAGATTGGGGGCACAGGAGATAGCATGGAGGTAAGGCATTTGCCTTTCATGCAAAAGGTCATCGGTTCGAATCCTGTTGCCCCATATGGTCCCCCGTGCCTGCCAGGAGCAATTTCTGAGCATGTAGCCAGGAGTAACCCCTGAGCATTGCCGGGTGTGACCCAAAAACCAAAAATAAATAAATAAATAAATAAATAAACAAACAAGATTGATAGACCACTGGCAAAACTAACAAAGAAAGAGAGAGAGAGAGAGAAACTTGATAACTCGTATTAGGAATGAAAAGGAGAGATCACGACTGATATGGCAGACATTCAAAGGATAATCAGAAACTACTTTGAGAAGCTCTATGCCACTAAAAATGAGAACCTGGAAGAATGGATAAATTCGTGGACTCTTACAATCTTTCACGGTTAAAGGAAGAGGATGTAGCATACCTAAACACCCCCATCACTACTGATGAAATTAAAACGGCAATCAAAGGCCTGCCCAAAAACAAAAGCCCAGGCCCAGATGGATTCACTAATGAATTCTTTCAAACTTTCCAGGAGGAACTACTACCAATCCTAGCAAGACTCTTTCATGAAATCGAAAAAACGGAAACACTTCCAAATACCTTTTATGAAGCCACATCACCTTGATACCTAAACTAGACAGAGATGCAATGAAAAAAGAAAATTACAGACCAATATCGCTAATGAATGCAGATGCAAAGATCCTCAACAAAATTCTGGCAAATAGAATACAATGCCTCATTAAGAAGATCATCCACTACGATCAAGTAGGTTTCATCCCAGGAATGCAGGGATGGTTTAACATCCGTAAATCTATCAACATAATACACAACATCAACAACAAGAAAAATAAAAATCACATGATCATATCAATAGATACAAAGAAAGCATTTGATAAGGTTCAACACCCATTCTTGATCAAAACTCTCAGCAAGATGGGAATGGAAGGAACCTTTCTCAATATAGTTAAGGCCATCTACCACAAGCCAGTGGCAAATATTATCCTCAATGGAGAAAAACTAAAACCTTTCCCTCTAAATTCTCGCAAAAGACAAGGCTGTCCTCTCTCACCACTCCTATTCAACATTGTACTGGAAGTACTCGCTATAGCGATTAGGCAAGAAAAAGATATCAAGGGAATCCAGATCAGAAAGGAAGAAGTCAAGCTCTCACTTTTTGTAGATGACATCATACTCTACTTAGAAAACCCTAAAGACTCTACCAAAAAGCTCCTAGAAACAATAGACTCATATAGCAAGGTGGCAGGCTAGAAAATTAACACACAAAAATCAATGGCCTTTCTATACACCAATATCAATAAGGAAGAAATGGACATTAAGAAAACAACCCCATTCACAACAGTGCCACACAAACTAAAATATCTTGGAATCAACTTGACTAAAAATGTGAAGGACCTATACAAAGAAAACTATAAAACTCTGCTCCAGGAAATAAGAGAGGATATGCGGAAATGGAAATACATACCTTGCTCATGGATTGGCAGAATTAACATCATCAAAATGGCAATACTACCCAATGCATTATACAGATTTAATGCGATCCCTCTAAAGATCCCCACGACATTCTTCAAAGAAGTGGATCAGGCACTTTTGAAATTCATTTGGAACAATAAACACCCTAGAATAGTGAAAGCAATCATTGGGAAAAAGAACATGGGAGGAATTACTTTCCCCAATTTAAAACTTTACTACAAAGCAATAGGGATCAAAACAGCATGGTATTGGAATAAGGACAGGCCTTCAGATCAGTGGAATAGGCTTGAATACTCAGAAAGTGTTCCCCAGACATACAGTCACCTAATTTTCAATAAGGGAGCAAGAAATCCTACGTGGAGCAAAGAAAGCCTCTTCAACAAATGGTGTTGGCACAACTGGCTAGCCACTTGCAAAAAATTGAACTTAGACCCCCAGCTAACATCATGTACGAAGATGAAATCCAAATGGATGAAAGACCTTGATATCAGACCTGAAACCATAAAATACATAGAACAACATGTAGGCAAAACACTGCAGTACATTGAGACTACAGGCATATTCAAGGAGGAAAATGCACTCTCCAAGCAGATGAAAGCAGATATTAACAGATGGGAGTATATTAAGCTGAGAAGCTTCTGCACTTCAAAGGAAATAGCGCCCAGGATACAAGAGTCTCCCACTGAGTGGGAGAAACTGTTCACCCAATACCCATCAGATAAGGAGCTATTCTCCAAAATATACAAGGCACTGGCAGAACTTTACAAGAAAAAACATCTAATCCCATCAAAAAATGGGGAGAAGAAATGGACAGACACTTTGACAAAGAAGAAATACAAATGGCCAAAAGACACATGAAAAAATGTTCCACATCACTAATCATCAGGGAGATGCAAATCAAAACAACTATGAGGTACCACCTCACACCACAGAGAATGGCACACATCACAAAGAACCAGAACAAACAGTGTTGGCGGGGATGTGGAGAGAAAGGAACTCTTATCCACTGCTGGTGGGAATACCGTGTAGTTCAACCTTTATGGAAAGCGATATGGAGATTCCTCCAGAAACTGGAAATCGAGCTCCTATATGATCCAGCTATACTACTCCTAGGAATATACCCTAGGAACACAAAAGTACAATACAAAAATCCCTTCCTTACACCTATATTCATTGCAGCACTATTTACCATAGCAAGACTCTGGAAACAATCTAGATGCCCTTCAACTGACAAATGGCTAAAGAAACGGTGGTACATATATACAATGGAATATTATGCAGGTGTCAGAAGGGATGAAGTCATGAAATTTTCCTACACATGGATGTACATGGAATCTATCATGCTGAGTGAAATAAGTCAGAGGGAGAGAGAAAAACGCAGAAGGTATCACTCATCTATAGGTTTAAGATAAATGAAAGACATTGTTGCAATAATAATAATTTTGAGACACAAAAGAGAAAAGAGCTGGAAGCTCCAGCTCACCTCATAAAGCTCACCACAAAGAGTGATGAGTTTAGTTAGAGAAATATCTACAGTTTGAACTGTCCTAATAATGAGAATGTATGAGGGAGGTGGAGAGCCTGTCTAGAGTACAGACGGGGGGTGGGTGGGGAGGAGGTACATTGGTGATGGGAACGTTGCACTGGTGATGGGTGGTGTTCTTTACATGACTGAAACCCAAACACAATTATGTATGTAATCAAGGTGTTTAAATAAAATTAACATATATATATATATATATCTTCAAAAAAAGAAACAAAGAATGCAATACAAAAATCCCTTTCTCACACCTATATTTATTTCAGCAATATTCACTATAGCCAGGCTTTGGAAACAACCAAGATGCCCTTCAATAGATGAATGGCTAAAGAAACGGTGGTACATATACACAATGGAATATTATGCAGCCATCAGGAGAGATGAAGTCATGAAATTTTCGTATACATGGATATACATGGAATCTATCATGCTGAGTGAAATAAGTCAGATGGAGAAAGAGAGAGACGCAGAATAGTCTCATTCATCTATGGGTTTTAAGAAAAATAACAGTCACTTTTGCAATAATCCTTAGAGACAATGAGAGGAGAGCTAGAACTTCCAGATCACTTCAAGAAGCTCACCACAAAGAGTGGTGAGTACAGTTATAGAAATAACTACACTGAGAAATACTATAACCATGTGAATGAATGAGGAAACTGGAACGTCTGTCTAGAGTACAGTTGGGGGTGGAGTGGGATGGAGGGAGATTTGGGACATTGGTAGTGGGTTGTTGCACTGGTGAAGGGGGGTGTTCTTTACCTGACCGAAACCTAATCACAATCATATTTGTAATAAAGATGTTTAAATAAAGATACTAATAAAAATAAATAAATAAAAAGATAGCTCAATACTATGGACTGAGGACAACCTACTTTTAAGCCTGGAGACCAGGATCTCACATATTTTATTTGTGGTGACTAAAGATTTAAAAATAAATTATTGTGATGGTCTCGTAATTTATTAACTTTCTAGATGTCATTAAAATATGTGTACAGTAGAAAATTATATATCAAATTATACATATGAATTTATATTTTATTTCAGAGTTTCTATTGCCACATTATCTCAAGGTGAATCAAAGAATTATTTCTCAGGTTTTCCAGCTTTTAACAGTTCTCACAGACTGACTGTAATTTCAATTGTATGTCTCAAGATTCTTGAAAGAATCATAGTGTTATAACCTGACTTTCTCTTCTGGCTAGCCCACTTCATCAACTTTATTTTTTTATAATCTCTCTAGCCTTCTGACAGAGAGAATTTTATTTTATTTTTTAAAGATAACATTGTGAATTCTTTTTACTTTATTTTTTATTTTTAAGATACCTGTATTTAAACACCATGATTACAAACATGTTTGTAATTGAGTTTCAGTCATACAAAAGAACACCCCCTTCACCAGTGTAACATCCCCACCACCAATGTCCCCCATTCCCCTCCTTCTCCATCCCCTTCCTGTATTTGAGACAAGCATTCTATTTCTCTCACAGACTACCTTTGACGTGATAGCTGTTATTGTTGTTCCTTTCTCTAACTGCTCTCACAGCTCTTTGTGGTAAGCTTCATATTGTGGCCCTGTCCTTCCAGCTCTCATCTCTATTGTCTCTGGGTATTAGTAACATACTATCTTTTATCTTTCTTAAATTCCATAGATGAGTGAGACTATTCTGTGTCTATCTCCCTCTGACTTATTTTACTCAGCATAATAGTTTCCATGTTCATTCATGTATAGGAAAATTTCATGGCTTCATTTTTCCTAACTGCTTCATAGTATTTCATTATATATATGTACCACAATTTCTTTAGCCACTCATTTGTTACTGGGCATTTGGTTTGTGTCCAGAATCTGGCTATTCTAAATAGCACTGCAATGAATATAAAGTGCAGATTGCATTTTTTGTTGTGTTTTTGTGTTCCTAAAGTATATTCTTAGGAGTGATATAGCTGGATTATATAGGACCTCAATTTCCAGTTTTTTTTGAGAAATCTCCATATTGTTTTTCATAAAGATTGGACTATATGGCATTCCCACAAGTTGTGAATGAGAGCTTCTTTCTCCCCACATCCCTGCCAGCACTAATTATACTTCTTTTTTAGATGTGTGCCAGTCTCTGTGGCAGTAGATGGTACTTCATTGTTTTGATTTGCATCTCTCTGGTGATTAACGATGTGGAGGATTTTTTCATGTGCCTTTGGCCATTTGTATTTCTCCTTTGAGGAAGATCTGTTTATTTCTTCTCCCTATTTTTTGAAGGGGTTAGGATTTTTCCTGTTAAGTTCTGTCAGTACTTTGTATATCTTAGATATTAGCCCCTTATTTAATGAGTATTGAGTGAATAGTTTTTCCCATTCTGTGGGTGACCTTTGTGTTTTAGTCACTATTTTCTTTGAGGTGTAGAAGCTTCTCAGTTTAATATAATCCCATTTGTTTATCTCTCCTTCCAATTCTTTTGACAGTGCTGTTTCTTCTTTGAAGATGCTTTAGTCTCAATGTCATGGAGTGTTTTGTCTATGTTTCCTTCTATATACCTTATAATTTCAGGCCTGATATCAAGGCATTTAATCTATTTTGATTTGACCTCTGTGCATGGAGTTCTCTTTTTTGCATGTGGCTGACCAGTTGTCCAAACACCACTTGTTGAAGAGGCTTGCCTTGCTTCATTTTGCATGTCTTACCCCTTTATCAAAGACTAATTGATTTTATATCTGGGGACATTCTCTGAATACTAAAGACTTTATCAGTTTTAAAACTGAGACATTTTTTTGTAATCCTGTACAATATGAGTGTCCTTTTAGTTCTATGATACTTCTATTTATGTTTGTAGGATGTTATCATGTTATGGCAGGTTTTTGGATTTTCTTTAAAAACCTAACAAAATATTCAAAATAACAATGCTAGTGGTTACCAGAGACTATACAGGTAACTTAAATCTACTTGCTTATATACCTCTTTCCCTTCACTAAATGTCTATACATTTCAGTTTAAGCCCTCTTTTTTTTTTATTTTGTCATGATGCCATTTGTATTCTTCCATGAGGATGAAAGGTTATTTTGTTACATAGAATCTCATAAATACATAGCTAAAGAACCTGAAAAATAGCAGAAACATTTCTCCAGATTCTTACTTTTTAAAATATATTAGGGCATTAAATATAGTGGCTTTGCTTAAAGCCATATTTTAACATGAGTGGATGAATTAATGATTTTAGATATTTCCAAATACTACAAATTTATATTAACTTCAATGAAAATTAAGAAAAAGTAGGACAATATTCGCTGATTTACATATCCAGAATGTTATTCTCAAAGCAATTTCTCATATAATTTATTAGTTTTTCATAAGAGCCCTGTGAAATAGATTACATTAACCCTGTTTCTTAAAAATAGAAATAAATTTAACATATCAAAGATGTACAGAAGTAAATAGAATAATCCTCTAATTCCAAATCTTTTCAAATCATTAGTTTGATTCAGTGTCTTCACTGAAAAGCTGAATAAAAGCTATCTGCTTTGCTAGAAGCATGAAAAAGTTCGAAATATTCCTGTTACACAACTTAACTCCAAGTTTTTGAGAGCATAGAATGTGTTTATTCTAGAACATTTGGTGAAACTTGTGTTTATGGACCTACACACATGCTGGCATGATCAACAGAAACCCAGCAGTATCTGGACACTCCAAGGATATTTTCTTGACCAAATGTTTTCATCTTATTGGCTTCACTGATGTCTTAGGGGATTTGACTCCAACAGTAAAAGAAACAAAATGAAAAATAGACAAATGGGATTATATTAAATCAAAATGCTTCAGCACAGCTAAACAAAACTATCATTAAAGCAAATGGCCGTACTACTGAATGGAAAAAAATATTCTCACACAGTAATCTGGCAATGGAATAATACAGAGGATATATAAGGAACTCGTAAAAGTTAAATAGTCCCATAAAATGGATAAAAAAGTAACACAAATGGGGCCTCCTTACCAGCCTTCCCTTGGCCTCCTTCTGGGTTCTAGTACCATCACTGATTATCTACTCTTTGTGTATAGCCAGGTTTGTGTCTGGGAGGGAATAGAAAAATTCACATCTTAATTCCATCCACCAAACGCAAACAGGGCTGTCTTCCTTCGAGTTCCAGTGTCATTGCTGATACTTTGTCCCCTGGGGACATTCAGGCCCGTGTCTGGGTGGGAGCAGGGAAACTCCCATTCAATTTCCTCCACCAAGCACGAATGGGATCTACTTTCCAGCCTTTTCTCAGCCTCTTTTGGGTTCCAGTACCATTACTGAAACTTCCTCCCTTCCCATCTGCTCCCCCTTTACCAAACCGCTTGGGCACTAGTGCATCTGTGTGAAGTCATTTCAATTTATATCACAGAGTTCCAGGCAGATTGAAACTAGCACTTCTTTCTTTTAGAAAATATACAGCTCAAAGACCAGCTGAACAGGTCAACAAACTTGTACACAATATTTTTTATCATACTTAGATAACCTTGATAATTTATAAAAATGTCCTCTAACAAAAGATAAGCCTCGAGCAACATTTTATACAAACAGTTCAACAGATCACTTTCTTAAACACCCTAATCTCCAGCATTCCAACCACTAAATGCAAAGATCAATGGGGAAGCGAAGGAAGCACCTACTGGGGATATGGAGAGAAATCCTGGCAAATCACCAAGTCTACCCAAATGCCTGAACCTTATAGATGAGAACCTAAAATTAACACTTAATGGTTTAGCAATGGAAATCAAGGAGTCATTACCCTGAGAAATTAAGAAATCTGCCTTGCACACTAACCTAGGATTGACCGTAGTTCAATCATTCACCATCCCATATGATCCCTCAAGCCAGGAGCGATTTCTGAGCACATAGCCAGGAGTAACCCCTAAGCATCACTGGGTGTGGACCAAAAACCAAAAAAGAAAGGAAGGAAGGAAGGAAGCAAGCAAGGAAGGAAGGAAGGAAGGAAGGAAGGAAGGAAGGAAGGAAGGAAGGAAGGAAGGAAGGAAGGAAGGAAGGAGAAAGAAATCTGTAGTTGTACAATTCAACCAACTCAAAAAACTCTTTCAGAAGATGAGAGAAACCATACAAAAGGAACTTAAGAAACTAAAAAAACATGTTAGCAAGCCATAATAATAGAATTACACAGAGGGAAAATTGCAAAGACGAACTTGAAAACAAATTACAAGCCAGCAGTGATAAAGAAGTCAAAAAAGAAAGGAGACACTAAATATTGGACGGAAATGTAAGGTACTTAATGAACGAAGACAAGAAAAATTATCTCCAAGTTATAAGAATACCTGAAGGGGAAGAAAATGGGAAAGAGAAAGAACAAGTATTGAGGACAATAATAGCAGAGAATGTCACCACCCTTGGAAAGAGGGTTTTTTACAAATCCAAGAGAAAAAATGTGTGCCAAATAAAATAGACACTAACAGAACAACACCAAGACATTTGCTAATCCAAATAGTAAAAAAACAAAAACAAAAACAAACAGAAACAAAAACAAAACAAAAAAGAAGAGAGAAATGGACTCTTTAAAGCAGTAAGAGAAGAAAAACCTCAAGTATAAAGGGAAAAAGCCTAAGAATCAAACCAGATCTTCTATTTGAAACAATTCAGACAAGGAATGAGTGGAATGACATATTCAAAGTACTGAATAAAAGAAACTTTCAACCTACAGTCCACTACCCAGCAAAACTCTAATTTCCATGGGAGGGAGGATTAAAAACATTCTCAGACAAAAAAAGAACTTGCAATATTTGCACTAAACAAACTGACCCTATATGAACTACTCAAAGAGCAATGACACAAATCAAATCCCCAATTATAACAACAACCCTACACAATATAATGGCACAACAGCCCTGTCCATTAATACTGTCCTTAAATGTCAGTGGAATAAAATCTCCCATCAAAAACTGATACAGCTTTTTAGACTGAGTAGGTGTCCAATCAACTGCTTTTTATAGATGTCTATAATAATGTTCTGATGCTTTCTTTTAACCACAGAAACGGGTACAGAATGCATTTGGAAGCCATGTATTCCCATTACAGTGCTTTCTATAAGAAGTTTTAATGTGGGGCCAGAGCGGTAGCATATCAGTAAGGTCTTGTATGAGGCCAACACAGAACAGACCCCGGTTCGAATCCTGACATCCCATGTGGTCCCCTGAGCTTACCAGGAGAAACTTCTGAGTGTAGAGCCAGGAGTAACCCTGAGCACCACCAGTGACCCAAAAACCAAAAAAAAAAAAGTTTTGATGAATTGATTTTACTATGTTTATAATAACTCCATGATCTTTTTGTCCACAGTGGTACTTAAAGAATTAGGTCAGTCGCCCTCGTTCCTCATTGTAATGCTTTATTATATTAGACTCAGAAGTGATTGCTCATTAACATAATGACTTGGCAAAAATTCTAATCTATCCATTCTTTACTTGCTTATGCCTGCTAATATAATCTAATTTTATGTCCACAGATAACAATGGAATATACAACTGAATGCCAAAAACTCCTGCTAGAGAGCTCATTCACTGAGTATGTTATTGTAATTTTTCTTCAATTTCAGGTAGTTTATCACTATATCATAATACTCGTGATTTTAGTTTGCTTTTAGGAAAGGAACCTGCATGATCAAGACCCTCTAGACGATTCTTTATGTTGTAGACACCTCTTACTATCATATCACTTAGTTTTATAGACTTGAAAATTTTAAGTCAGATGTCAAGGTTTTCCATTTTCTATGTCAATCATTAGTGGTGAGGGTAAACTTCACTCAAGAAAGGCTTTGTGGGTTAGATTGTGTTTAGAGCATTCTTAAAAACAATCATAATTTTCAAGTCTATAAAACTAAGTGGTATGATAGTAAGAGGTGTCTACAACATAAAGAATCGTCTAGAGGGTCTTGAGCATGCAGGTTCCTTTTCTAAAAACAAACTAAAATTATGAGTATTATGATTTTACGTGGATCAGCTTTTCAATTATAACCCATGGATTGGTCCCCAGTGTCTGTTTATGTGTGTGCATAAGTGTATGTGCTGGCCATCTAATGTTTGTCTAACATCTGTCTGTAATATACATAATGTCTGTCTATATTGTATATTTTCTTTCCCCCCTGTTATATATCACCCCAACTTCCTCCCCTTCACTTACTACCTTACAAATTCTTTCCTAGTCCCTCACTATCACAGTCCTGATATGGTATTTTCCCCATTTAACCCTTGTTACCCTCAGTTCCTAACTTCTCAGAAAGCAGAACATTTCCTCACCTTAGTCAAATGCCAACCAGCTCCCAAAGTGAAAAGAAAGATTCCCAGACCTCTTTGTCTCAGCCAGAGAAGAAGCTGCCACAGTCACTGCTGCTGATTTGCTCTTGGCTGCCCCTTTTCCCCCAACCTCTGTTTGCTGTGGACTGTTGCTTGCTATCAGATTCAGGTTCTGAGAAGACCCCAGCTCGAGAACATTTTCTGATATGTGACTGCTGGGAGTCATTTTTCAGACTACACAAGACCATATCACAGGCTGAAGCTATGCTCCAAATTTTATCTTTCCCAGACTATTTCAAAAGACTTAAAGGGGAAATGTATATCTCCTTCTAATATTTCTTTAGATATATTTCCCTAATAGGTATAATTCTTATTATCTATCTTCTTATGTTGTGGCAGTTTCCCCCATTCATTTTTTGGGGAATCTATTGTGTAGAAAATACTAGTAGTTTGTCTAGTGTTCTGAATTTATGTTAGAACCAGGTTATCAGAATTGTTTATCCTGTTGTTTTTACCCACATATGCACCGGTAGTAGTACAATGTGCCATTGTTCCTTTTTGCATAGGCATATTAAAATGGGTAAATCTTAACGTGCAAACAAGTTCTTATCCAATAGAAATAGGAACACATAAATTTTTATTTAATGAGACTTTATACCCTGAACACTTGTCATAATGACTTGGCTAAGGTTTAGAAGATCGGATATTGATCATTCACCCTTGAACATTGGATTCTATCTATGGAATGAGCACAGTTTTCTACACCAGCACCAGGAATTGAACTTCTACCAGGGAAGGTCCTAGTGCTGTCTGGCATAGACTTGCTCCAGAGTGTGTTCATATGAAACCCTGATCACTTGGTAACAGCAACAACCTGCTTTCATGGCACTGTGCTCTGCATTGCCACGTAATGGTGAGATGAAACCAGATGATGCTCCGTTTCACCCTAATTTTGACATAGGATATTTACAAAAACAAAGTTCTGAGCAATTTCTGAGCATGGGGCCAGGAGTAACCCCTGAGCACTGCCGGGTGTGACCCCAAAACAAAACAAAACAAAAAAACAAAAACAAAAACAAAGTTCTCTAACTAGAAACCTGACTGCTACAACTGTGATTGTAAAGAGCTTTTGCTAGGACCACAGAGAAAGACTTTGGGGTTAGACAATTTAGTATGCCCAGAGCCTGTAGTTGGTCTTATGCTAGACTGCTTCATGGGTAAGGTCTTCCTGTTTTTAGGCAAAAGTTTTCTTTTATATTCTCTCCATATTTTCTGTGCCTATGTAAAAAACAACAATAACAACAACAAAATGAAAAATAAAATCCTGTCATGCACACACCTTTTATTTTTATTAATTATTATATATTTTATCTCTTATTTTTAAAATCAGGATCCCACCTGCTTCCTAGAATCTTGGAACATGGATTACTTTATATTACCACATTTTCCCACATTTTTTCATAAAACTAGTAAGAAAGGAAAAAAGAAAGGCTGGTCAGGGGTCACATGGTCTCAGATGCTTTGGCAGGGAAATAAATAAAGACAGAACTAAATATCCAAGCCAAAGTCAATGATAATAAAATCAAGGGACATAAACATTAACAATCTAAACTCAAACGGGCCTGTTACTCTAGCAGACCGCAGGGCAAACAGTGGTGAGATAGGATGCAGTCTGGACGTATTGGTGGAGGGAGGTTGACATTGGTGTTGAGAAAGGGCCTGAATCATTGTATATGTGAAATTCAACTATGAAGGATTCTATAGTTCACAACTATTTCAACAAAATAATATTTAAAAAAAGAAGAAAAATTTAATAAAACTGAATGAACATTTTATAAGAAAGATGTGCATTTTGCCAATAGGTACATGAGAAAAATCAGTATCATTTATTATAAAGAAAATGCATATCAAAATAACAATTGGATTTCATCTTACACCTATGAGAATGATCTATATCATAAAGGCCAAAAACAAGTGCTGAAAGGGATGAGCAGAAAAAGGAATCTCATACTGTTAGTGGTGATGTGAAAGGTCATTTTATAAAAACAGTATAATGATTTCTCACATTGTTAAAAAATAGATCTAACAGGAGCTAGAAAGAGGTAAGGCACTTGCAACACATATGGGTTTAGCTAAGGGTTTAGCACTGCAAGGAGGAAAGTCTAAAGAGCTAGGAATAAGCCCTGAGTATATAGCTACGTGTGGCCTCAACTCCTCCTCTTCCTGAAATAAATCAACCACACAAAACATCTATTTAAAAATACAAACCTATGTTCATATATATATACAAAACTATTTACAATATCAAGATTTGAAAGCAATCAAAATACCTAAGGACATACGAATAAACAAAGACAATGTAATATTCTTATATGTGGTGTTTAGAATAACTGCATAAAGAAATGCAATGGTTTAAATAAGGTTGTTGAAAACACCTTAAGCCCCAGAGTATAGTAAGAGGGAAAGAAATTGAGTGAAGATGAGGCTGGAATGACAGCACAGCAGTAGAGCATTTGCCTTGCATGCTACAGATCCTGGACAAACCCGGGTTCAATTCCCAGCATCTCTTATGATCCCCTGAGCCTGCCAGGAGTGATTTCTGAGAGCAAAGCCAGGAGTACACTGCCTGGTGTGACCCCCTCACATTCCCCCCAAAAGAAATTGAGTGAAGGAGGGGAAAGACAAATAGGGGGACGGGGGTCAAGAGGTCTCGGGTGCATTGGTAGTTTTAAGAAAGGACAGAACTAAATATCCAGGCCAGAGTCAACAAAAATAAAATCATGAGATCCAAACATTAATAACAAAAATTAAAAAATGGGCCTAGTATGATGGCAGGCTTTGGCAGGTGGTGGTGGTGGCATGTGATGACTATGAAAACATTGGTGGAGAGATGTTAACACTGGTGGTGAGTTTGGTCCTGAAACATTGTATGTCTAAATCCCAACTCCCTTTATTTTCAGTGGAGATGGGATGTTTATAATGTGTCTCAGTCAATCCGACTAGGAGGAAAACAGGATGTGTGCTCTGTTTAGGAGAAAAACAGGATGTATGCGTCTAGGGAGAAAAAGAAGGTGTGTGTTCTGTTAGGCTCTCTGTGTTAAACTAAAAAATAATACTCAGCTATCAGAAAAGTTGAAACCTTTCTTTTTGCTATAATGTGGATGGAAATAGAGGAGGTCACCCTAAGTGAAAAGTTCAGGAGAAAAATGAACACCAGATGATTCCACTCATAGGAGATGAAAAGGAACAAAGCAAAGAAACCAAGCCAAACAAAGCAAATCTTTGAACTCTGACCTCTGAACTGAGGTTACCTAAGAAAAAGGAAAGAGAGGTTTGAGAGTGTGAAGGGATCCCATGCAAAATAGTGTCTAAATAGTCAAGACTTAGTGACATCAAGTACATTTTGAAGAGACATGAACTTGCATCCCGAAAATTCAACACATGGTCTTTGAAGCCATGTTTGTTTCTGTGACATGCACCTTATGTTTATGGTATCTCAATTAAAAATATTAACATTTTGATGCATCTGTGAACATTTTGTTTTACCTGACAGTGAAATATAGTGCTGTTATCAGCCCCAGAGGCCTTTGGGAATGCCATTTATTTTCAAGACAGTAAAGTTTAAAGGTGAAATTAAGCATGTACTCTGCTATCCTATTAAAAATAAATATGTCAACTTCTCCAACTGAGAAGAATAATTAACAAATGTAGTAATGATGGCTTCCTAGGTAGCTTATTATTTGTTTATATTAATAGTCTACTGTTATTTAGAGATACTGTTGTCAATCAATAATATCTGATTTTTTTAACAGTATTTATGATTTTATTTCATTTCTCCATTTATATAATGAGAACAATTCCCTGTGGTTTTGATGATTTCTAGCATCCATTATTTGAATTCGTCCTTTATGCAAGAATGACTGCATCAAGATTTAGTTAAAGAGATACTGTCACCTAGTAGGAAACTCTGGGTATGAAGTTAGCTATTTGTTCAGTTGCCTATATTCTTCAAAGAGGTATAGATCAGTAAAGTTTTCACATAACAACAATAGTTAAGAAGTGATAGATTACTTAAGCTATAAAATGATTAGTCTATTTGCAAAAATCAAAGCAGGGCTTTGAATAATGAAGCTGGAAACCAGTTTTCCTTGCTATGGACATTATTTTACTTATTTGTTTTTATGTATCATTAATAACTTGTAATTGAAAAATAGATATGTTGTCATAAGTTTACCATTCATTTTACATGCTCTTTCACATAAAGTGACTTTTCCTATGGAAGATTATGAAGTTATGATTAACCACATTTTAAATGTATCATCTAAGATTGGTAGTGGGGATGATAGAGACTAGACTAGAATTTAACCTAAATCAGATGATTTTATAAAATAGAAAAGTCAGGATTGCAATACAAGTGTTTCAGATTCAGAGATACTTCTAGTTAATAAGTTCTAATATAGTAAAAACAAGATTTTAAAACACTACATACACAAACTATGTGCACATATATATAGCACATGCATTTCTATACATATCAAAATAACCTGTAAAAATAAGTTGTTACTTATGTAAAATGCCTTTTCTTCCTGATGTTTTATTCCCTAAACAGGCCTTCCTGTTTTAGAATTATAATGGCTTTACTCTATGAAAGTCATGATCCAAGGGACCGCAGAGACTCTAAAGGAGTTATTTCATTCCATAGAGACCATATTATGCATGTTATGAATGTTTAAGATAGAGTGCACAGTCTGCCATGTCAACTCTCATCTATTTCAATGACAGATTATTTTTCTTCCAGCACTAGTGGCTTGAATATATCAGCTACTAAAAGAGAGGACATTTTTCTCGTAGTTCAAACACACATAAAAAATCATGATGGAACCAAAAAATAGAATTTAAGTGCCAGTAAAACTCTAACTTAAACTCATAAAAGCAAAATCATGTAACATTTTACCAAACAATTAAGGGAACTTCAAAATACGGAATTCTTCCTACATAATACCAGCAGCATACAACACACACAATCTCACTTTTATTGAAGAGTACTATTGCCATATCATAGGATATATGCTGTACATAACTTATCTATTTTAGTACTTGCCAGAACCCTCTGTGACAGCAGTAATTATTGTTTCTTTTTTAAAATTTATTTATTATTATTATTATTATTTGCTTTTTGGGCCACACCCTGTGACACTCAGGGGTTACTCCTGGCTTTGCACTCAGAAATCGCTCCTGGCTTAGGGGACCATATGGAACACCAGGGGATCAAACCAAACTCTGCAAGGCAATGCCCTACTGTTGTGCTATAGCTTCGGCCCCATTATTATTTCTTTTTTAATGTTATGAAAATGAAGCTGAAAAAGGCCAAGGTAACTAACTGCTAGAAGAAATAAGCCAGGATTCAAAAGCAAAGTCATCACTTCTATACACATATAATATATTTGCATTAGAACTAAGAAACCAAATTTTAGCTTCAGAGAAATTCAAATTTACAAGGGAGCAAATATTAGAATGTCCAGAAGTCAATTTGTTTGACAAAATATTCAAAAGAAATATTAATTCATGGTACATATTCAGGCTTCTTTAAAAAAAATCTTTCCTAGACTTCCAATGCCCTGGACTATAATTTCAAATATTTGTCTATTTCTCCTTTGGGGATCTTGCTGTTTGGAAATGTTCAAAGGGATAAAAAAAAAGGTCTGTTTTCTAGTATACTTTTGCATTCTTTTTAATATAAAGCCATATTCGATCCATTTGTACCCTAGATTTGTTTTGGGAAAGAGATCTAGTCATTTGTACCAATTCTAAGCAATCCATGCTCCTTAAAATGAATTCCATGACTGTACTCAGCGAACAGTGATTGATTTAGCTTTGCCTGTCATGGCAGGCTGTGATCGCACGCATATTTGACAGCTATACTCCCTACCTTAGAGAAATAAACCTCCTCTTGTGAAATACACTCTAAAGAACCCATCTACAAGCAGACAAGATGGAAAGTGGAAGGAGTGGTGGAATACAAGAAGGAAACAAAAAAGAACGGACAGAGGCTACTTTGAGAGTTGGTGAAAGGGAAGAGGTATATTTCGATCTGAAATGTGCAGAATAATAGTATGTAAGATTATCTTGTTTTAATCATAGTTAAACATTTCACACATTTGTTTTTGTATCCACCTACCCATCAAATTCCTCTTTACAGTCCTGTATCACCATAATTTTGCTCAGATTATAACATCCTTGTCACTACCTATCTTCTATTTTATTTATATACCTATAGCCTCCTAGTTTACATCCTGTCCCCTTGGTAAAATATAGGATTAGATGCTCTTGCAGAAAGTTTTAAATGCTCTGACTGCAATGATCCCAGAGAAGTTTCATCTCCAGTGATTTTTACTCAAAGAGGTTTCATTTTCAGAGATTTCATCTTTATGATCCCCAGAGGATCCTTGTAATTCTTACAGATGAGAACTCCAAAGGTCACCTACCAGTTTATTGATTCACTGGGAAGTAAAATGCAGTTGTTCTACATTTTAATTGTTACAGACTACTGTCTCCTAGTCATTCTATTATCAACTTTCAACTACTATCTGTAATGCTAATTTTAATTCTCTAAGCAAATCCCTTTTATGTCTTTCCAGTTATTCACTGGAACTTTCCATTGAAGAGATTATCTTACTGGTCAGTCTAAAAGAGCTGTGAGGGCTATGCTCTGGAGAATCAGAGGGGAGTTGGAGAAGTTAAGCAGGATGAGCTGTCCAAAAATGTAGGTTCTGATCCAAGTCTTGTCACATTTTACCCATGTAACCTTGGTTAATTCATGTCCTGAAAACTGAGTTTCCTCATGCATGAAATGGGGTGAATAAATTAACTTGTCTTTTCTCCAAGGTGGTTAGAAGGATTAGTAAGGTGTTATATTTGCAAATGTTTTATAATTTAATACTGTATATCTTGAGGTAATTCCATATTTCAACCTTGGCTTCTGTGAAGGGGTCTATCATTAAGCCATGAACTTTGACCTTTAGCCTCATAAAGGCTTTCCCCAAGTTAAACCTGACCAGCCTAGGTGTTCCCTCTAGGCCTGTGTCAGAGTCCCTACAAACAAAATTCTTCGTAATCTAAATATGACCTTTGATAAACCATCAGAGATTTAGATTGTTTTCTAGTCTTTGTCAATGTTTGCATTCAGCAGATTGCTTTAATACTTCATACCATGTGGCATATGATAAAACTACATTACCGCCATTTATAAGTTTATTCTGAAGAAAATGTAGCTCTCTATCTGCCAACATCTGAAAACTATAAATAGTGAGAAAAATAGAGAAGCCTTAAAAGTCCATTGAAATATATTGGATTTGGAGAGTTTCTTGGATGGCCAGAGTGGAAAAATATTTTGCTAAAAAATAGGGAGTGTTGCTCCTACTGGCATAGAGGCAGACAGTTTAGTTAGTATTTACCCAGCCTGTGGCAAGGGAACACTTGGCTGTTTATGTCAGAGAAGGGGATGTTGGGAGACGCTGTTTGTCTAGTCAGAAATGCCCTTTGAGACTGCAAGGCTACCTGTGACCAATTTTCAACTAAATTTATCTTTGGACTTTGTGTAAGAAATCCAGCCTGAACCAAATCCATTTGGTCTTCTACATAACCATGTCAGAGAGTCCTTACCAAAAATCTCCCTGCATTGGTTGACAATGATGGCTTCTAAGTACTCAGCCAAGGCTGAATATGAGACTTAAATGTGAGTTCTTGGTAAGGAGACCTGAGTTTTATTTAACGTAGGAAGTAACTATCACTTATTAAATAAAAAAGGACTGATATTTAACCAGTCATTTTCAAATGTCTTTGGCCTTTGCTCCATGGTAGAATAAATAACACATATTATTGACTATTACTTGTGGTTAACTTTATTTTAAGAAATGATTTATGTTTTACTCCATTTCTTATTTGAAGACACAGTAAGGTTTTTAATCACTTTACTAATTTGTCAAACTGACACTAACATGTCAGTCTTGAGTATTTTAAATTTTATTGGATTTTTTTTTACAAAATAGTGTTGATTAGTAGTTTAAAGGAAGATATTCCTATAGGAAGAGGCAATATGTTTCATAGATTGTGATTATTATTTTTAATTAACTTTATAACCATGGACTTTTATTTTCATGTGGGGGGGGAATTTATTTCCTTCTTTCTTTAAGGTTTAGTTTTGCTTTGTTTTGTTTTTGCATTCACTTTTTGTTTATCATTGTATCAGAGACTCAAGTTGAAAAGAAGTTATTTTGCGCTTAGCAAAATACTCAGATTAGGACTGTATTCCCATAATGGTTCATAAATATTTGACCAGAATAAAAAGTCAAACATAAAGGTTTGTGAAGCAGAACCTTGGTTGGGAGATTTTTTTTTTTTTGCCTAGTGTTTTTCTTTCCAGATCCATGTTTATTTCTATATCCTTCTTTCTGCATCATTAACCATTCCATCTTATCAAAAAGCCTGTGGTTAGTTATTATGACCCATTTTATAGATAATAAAGTTACAGTCAGGGAAACTGAATCCTAGCACAGTTTGTCTGAGTTTTATTTGCAGACCTAGCCTCTTTCTGCTAAATCTTAGAGACTCACAAGGGCAAGAATCTACAGGATAAGCCTCCTGTCACGTTGACAAATGTGTTAAATCAGAGATAAAGGCCTCCCTGTTAGACTGGCAAGGGGTCAGTTAGCCTGAGTTTTCACATCCTCCTTACTTCTGTTCCCATATAGATTCCTTTCTTGAGCTCTTTGCTGTAGTATCATAATTCAACTGAGGTGAGGAAAGTCCTAACTTTAAGGGTTCTGTTTGTCTAAGATTTGTGCTCATCTCAATGTACTGTGACTAACATGTGCTATACCAGAGAACTGTGGCATCTTCATTAAGAGCTACTATCTAGTGAATAATAATACATAGGGAAACTACAAGATTTACCTGTGGAGAAGAACTGAGAAACCCCACACAGACATAAAGAGACAGTGTATGTTACAAGTAAATCTGGAGATCCTAAAATTAGAACAACACAGAGTCATGTCCTTTATTCCCAGTTTGTTGATGAAAATTGCCTCCTGTTCTCACTTAGAGGCCTTGACTATGTTTTAATGAATATAATAAATGATATTTAGGGACTTCATTTTAAGGTAATTTCTAGAATTGGGGGCTGTTATCAGACAAAAGAGTTTAGAATAAAGCTGGACTTAGATTTACAGTGGTCAACTTTATTTGGTTGAGAGTGAGAGAGAACTTCTTATTTTTAATGAGGTACAATTTAAAATGTACTGCACTAGAAGATAGTATACAATAGCAAGTTTGGGCTTGCTATTGGGGACAAATAAATCTCAAATTCCAGCTCAGAAACTTTTAAGTTCTGGATTATTTAACAAATGATTTAACCTATAAATATCAGTTGCTTCACTGAAAATAATATTATCTCATGAAAAATTTGTATGTGACAACAGTTAAATTATAACAGCATTGAGCCTGAAATTAAAAACTAAATAGCATCTCTCCAATTCTCCAAACACACAGAATCCTCTGCATCAAAGACCACCTGTGAAAATGGATTTTACAGCCTAACTAAACGGCTTCTTATATAGTTTACTTATTATCAATATGTTCTTCCCTCAAGGGTATGTTTGGCAGAATTTAGGCCTAGGCCACATACAGCAGTTCTTTGGGGGCTATTCCTGGCTCTGTATTCAGGAGACTATATTCAATTCAGATATAGAAGAAGGTAGACTACATGTAAGGCAATTGGCTTGTCTCCTATACTATCTCTTCAACCCCATTATTAATATATTTCTTTTTTATTTTACTTTTTGTTGTTATTAGCTTTTTATTGACTAAGTTGCTCTGATTTACAATATTGTTAAGAATGGTTTTCTCAGTACATAATACCAACATTATTATATTCATCACACATGACTGGTATACTTACCTTCCTCTCAAGGACCCCAGAATCCCTTCACAAATTCATTTGTGTTGCTCAGTTCTCCTCTTGTGTTGCCTTCGGCCCTTGGTTGCTACCTTGCTGTCTATCTTTTAGTCTCACACATAAGACGGATGATTCTATGTATATCTCTATTAATATATTCTTTAAAAGTAACCAAGGTTTATTTTAAAATAACTTCAAAATAAGTTCTTTCCAATGGGAACTGCCACCTGTATATAGGTTGTCACAGAATCTCATATCCATCTACTCGGGAAGTCATCATTTATGTACCGGAAACCACTCTGCTGTGACAATTGGTTAAGAATTTGGGTCATTCTTATTACATTCCTGCAAAAACAGTTTGTTTGTACAACTTTCAATACTATATTTTTCCATCAGAGTATATTGTTGTCATTAAAAGAGACTCAAACTATAACAAGCTAAACACAAAATGGACCTGTTACACTGGTAGTCCTGGGCCTGGGGTTAATGGTATGGGATGCATGCTTGGAACTGTGGTGGAGGGAGGTCAGCATGGTGGTGGGAATGGCCCTAATTCACTGTCACTAAATGCCTGAAATACAATGGTGAAAGACTGGCAATTCACAATGGTCTCAATAACAATTTTTTAAAGAAATGATATTGCAATGCAGATATCATTTGTAGCCTTCATATTTTGCTCAATCAATTAGAAAATAAATATATTAGAGCTCATGGGCTCAATATCCTTTAGGCTAATGTGACAGAGACAGACTGATAGGAAACTGAATGAATTAGCCATCTGATTGGATCTAATTATATAGACCTGATAATTTGGGAATTCAATCTTCAGTCTATGAATCTTCATTATAACAAGAGTGCTTCTGGAACTTAGAAATTACAGGGAGTTGTTTAGGGTTATTTAATTAAATTATCATTGATGCAAAAAAGTATAATTTTTTATTTATGCAAAGTCACCCCAAAATGTCATTTAACTCTGTCTGTCCTACTAAAATCCAGAGATACTGTTTCTGATATACCTAAAAATATTTGTCTAATAGCTACAATTAAAAGGGAATTGGGTTAGTTTTGTAACTTCAGGGATTGTTAGTGCATCTTAGTTATTTATTCACAATAAGACAAAACAACGCGGATAATCAAGCTGAAGAACGTGACCTAACCACTGGGTGTGACGGGCCCTGGGGAGGGTCTGACTCTGCAAAGGCTTAGCAGACAGAAAAGGTGTGGTATTCTGGACATGCAATTTCTCTAATCCTTATGCAGACAAACAACTGAACACTTGGGAAAAAGAACTGATAGACTCATCTGTGTTCCCATGTACTTTTCAAAGACTAGCATATTACCAAAACCCAACTGGGAGTTACTCTGTGTATCCCTTTACTATTCCTTGTTATTTTCTAGACACCTTTAAATGTGATCTCCTTCAATTTTCACAAAATTTCAATGAGAAGAGATTTGCTAACTGCATTCTAAAGATAAGTAACTACAACTCATGGAAGTAAATAGCACAAAGCTATGCAATTGGCAAATATGGAATACTGACTTATTCATCCACTCACTGAAAACCTAGTATATACCCAGAATCTTCCTGACATTAGGAATCTAATGACCTGAAGCTCATACAGTGGGGATTAAGGAAAGGGACTATAGAAAAAAAATCTAAGAAAATACACATGGTAATTCTAAAGTAAATTAAATGCCAAGAGAAAAGAAACAATTTAGAGTAGGAACTGAGGAAGGTTTCTTCTAAGAGATAAAATTTAACCAGAACTTTGCATGAAAAGAAAAATCTAAATGTGACTATCTGAGGGAAGAGAACAAATATTACAAATGTCCCAAAGAAAGAACAAGGTGTTCATTTGTTTAATGCAAAGGTAAGCAGTCTTTAGATTATGCTGATCTTGGCAGGTTATCTTAAAGAGTTGAGATATTATTCCAGGTGTGATGGGAAAAAAATGATTTTACAAGATTTGAAGCAAAAGAGACATGATGTGATGTAATTTATCTTTTTTAGAGATAAAATAATTTCAATCAGTCTTATTTTGAAGTCCATGCTCCTCACTTTAGGTCAATCAATATGTTTCAAAATATTGCTTCATTATTATTCTGAAGGAAAATAGTCACATAGTTCAAAAAGCAGGAATGACTAGAAATAAGACAAGAATGGGGCCGGGCAGTGGCGCTCGAGGTAAGGTGCCTGCCTTAGGATGGACCAGACCGTGGTTCGATCCCCCGGTTCCCATATGGTCCCCCGTGCCTGCCAGGTGCAACTTCTGAGCGCATAGCCAGGAGTAACCCCTGAGCGTCACTGGGTGTGGCCCAAAAAAAAAAAAAAAAGACAGAAATAAGACAAGAAAATGATCATTCAGAACAGGTATAGTCATAAAAAGAATCTGTATCTGAGAATATACAGCTCGGGTTCTTGTCACCAAGAAGTCAACATTGAAGACAGAGGACTAGAGACAAAATACCAAATTCAATAGAAACTTTGAAAGCAAAGGAAAGACAGGAAAGCTGAGGTGTGTATATTCTTAAGTAAGATGCCCAGCAA
Source organism: Crocidura indochinensis (assembly GCA_004027635.1). Lineage (NCBI taxonomy): Eukaryota > Metazoa > Chordata > Mammalia > Eulipotyphla > Soricidae > Crocidura > Crocidura indochinensis. Next base: position 8,388 of record PVKC010000962.1, on the reverse strand, counting down.
AGGTGAAAATGTATATGTATTTTAATATGAAATGTGAGATACTTCACAGTTAATTCTAAAGTTTACAGAATTGGCAAACTGAATTGTGTAGACTCTGTAAACTTAAAATAATTTTCATCAATTTACTGAAACTTCTAATTATTCTCTTGTTCTTATTGCCTTATTTTCTCTCCCTTTTTATTTGACACTCAACTTTCCCCTTCCTTCATTTCTCTCTTCTTCTTTATTTTCTCTTTAAATTTTAGTACAAGGATAAGTAAAAACAAACACCATTTTTTTTAACTAGGGGTACAAGTGAGCCCTTTGAATTAGGTGTAAGTCAAAGGGATTGGAAAAGAGTAAAATGATCAGAGTCTATGTATCCTGGACATTCTCAAGACCCCTAGTCAAAAAATGTCTTTCTTCAGGGTATTATCTTTCTAATACCGTCCTATCTATTTCCCTCCTGCTTCTGTATTGCTTTATTAGTATCACCTATCAGTCAAGAATACATACAGTTAACAGGATTCAAGAAACAAAAGCAAGCCAGAAGCCAGTTCCTTAGAAAAGCAAAAGCACGATGATTCTCAGAGCAAGAACTAACATTCTTTTTTTTTTTTACCTCTTCCTATTTATCATAGGAAAAGTGGTAAGTGAGAAATCCAGAATAATGACAAGAAATAATGAAAAGAAGACTCAGAATGAGTTAGAGATAAAAAGTTAGCATTGATAAGCAACTAGCACAACTAGCACTTCCTGTTCCACAATAGGATTCAATTCCACAAAACGGTATTCATAGAAGACAAACCCAGTAATACTCTCTTTGGTGTGGGTAGGTGGTGCTATATCTTGGGGTGGAACAAGAATGAGTTCTATTCTCAGAAAATAAGAAAGACATTGGAAAGCAAATTTCATAATCAGCATAACCTTTTATCTTGATGGACACTTTATTCACTCCTTTATTTTGTCAAGGCATACAATGTTTATTTAATAGCTTATCCTAAAATTCTGAGCTTCACAGCATGGGCAAATTGAACTGCATGCACTCTGTAAAATTAAAATAGTTTTCATCATTTAATGAAACTTCCTAATTTTTTTCTTGTTCTTTGTGCCCTATTTTCTCTCTCCCTCTTTATGTGACTCAACCTTCCTTCCTTCATTTCTCTCTTCCTTTTTATTTACTCTAGTATGTTTGTACATGGTTAAGAAAAACAAAATAACAAAAATAAACCAGGATTTAGGAAATAATATGAATATATATGCTCTGTAGGTTTCTATTTTTTAATGCAATATTATTTGCCATTATCCAAGCTTCAGGCACAATTTATACTATTCATAATTTTTAACTGGAAACAATTTATTTTGAGTGGTATATTTGTTCATTTATTCAAGATGCTTATTTGGGCTCATTTACTGTCTTGTATCTAAGGACATGAAATTATTTATATCAGTCTGAATTTCCCTTACCAAGTTTTTCATTGCCTTGTGCTTCAGTTTCCTCTTAATGGTGTTTATTTTGTGCTATTTAGTTTGAAGAGCCCGGCTGGAGAATGTAAAAGGCAGATCGGAGCTGTGGAGTTCTGCTTTCCATGTGTAATCTGTTAACATTGCACCATCTGCCCTGGGCAACTGGCCTATTCCTTCCTTGTTCTCCTCTGGGTAGTAAACAGATTTACTCAAAGGAATAAAAGAAAGGAAAGAACAAAGAAGTAAGGAATAGGAATGGAATGGCACCCATTGGTGCAAGATTAGAAGCTATTTATTTGTGCATGCTGTCAGCTTCCAAAGCCACTTGCTTTGCCCCCATATCTGCAGTAGCCACACTACATAGCTCCCGCCAAAAATTATTATGAGTAAACGGGGTGATATTGCACATTTCTTGGCTTTATCTGTGAATGCCATAACTGTTATAGTGAAAAAGAGATCAGTCTTACACATCTTCAAAACCAAGCTTTCAAAACCAAGCTCAAGCAACAACTCTTATTACTCAACTTCTTCCACAAAACTCACACAGCCAATCTCTTCATTCTCTATGCTACATATCTATCTTGCACATAGCTCTTCTACCAATTCTATTACACTACAACTCGCTATTTTTCCTTAGTTGATTTGAGCTCTTTTTTAGTCTCTTAGTTGATTAGTATTAGCATATTATTTTGCTGTCATAACAAATTACTACAAAGGAGTGACTTAAATGACAGAAACTTAGTATATTGCATTTCTTGAAGCTAACATCATTCCTTTTGAAGACTGTGAGAAAAAATTGTTCTGTACTTCTTTTTCTAGCATTCGGTGGCATTCTAGCAATATATAAAGTTTCTTTGCTTATAAATGGTTTATCTCTGCCTTCATCTTTGAACTCTCTCTGTATGCATGTCTGCCTACTTATGCTATTGCTTTTATAAGAACATAAATCATATTGGAGTAATAATCCGCCTACTCTAGACTAGCCTCATCTTAACTAATTCCACCTACAAAAAATCCTATTGCCAAGTAAACTCATATACTGATATGATAGGGGTTAAGAGCCAACACATAAATTTTGAGGGGACATAACTCAGTTATAACAATTGCTTTAATTCTCTGAACAGAATTAAATATGTTAATTCTTTAGTACCTGATTCCTTGCCTGACGTTTAGGAATAGCCAAGTATCCCGTGTCTGCCAGGAGCAATTTCTGAGCATGGAGCCAGGAGTAACCACTGAGTATTGCTGGGTGTGACCAAAAAACCAAAAACAGAAGAAGAAAAAAAAACAAGAATAGTCAAGTATATATTTAATTAAGTTAGATTTTATAGATTTCTGATTGCAGGAGGCCTCAATGTGGCCTTCGATGGTTTTAGATGATAGCATCAACTTCATCTAATAGTCACCTAAAAGGACTTCATGTGACAATTGACAATGTATGTCAAACCTATCGTTTGGCACAAAGAGATGACATCAATGTTTTACTTGCATTGCACAATCTAACAGAAAGTTCTTGAGACCTATTGATCTCATGCATTCTGCAGACTAAACCATATTTTATGTTATATTCATGAAACTTCATATATCTTCATTTCATGTCATATCTTATAAGAATGTCCAAAAAAGGGGCCCAGGAGATAGCATGGAGGTAAGGCATTTGTCTTTCATGCAAAAGGTCATCGGTTTGAATCCCGGTGCCCCATATGGTCCCCCGTGCCTGCCAGGAGCAATTTCTGAGCATGGAGCCAGGAGTAACCCCTGAGCACTGCCGGGTGTGACCCAAAAACCAAAAAAAAAAAAAAAAAGAATGCCCAAAAAAAGGCTGGAGCAAAGCACAGTGAGTAGGGAGTTTGCATTGCATGTGGTTGACCCGGTTTCAATCCCCAGCATTCCATGTGCTCCTCTGAGTCTACCAGGAGTAATTTCTGTGTGCAGAGCCAGGAGTAACCCCTGAGTGCTGCCAGGTGTGACCCAACAACCAAAAAAAAAAATAAAATAAAATAAAATAAAATTAGTTAATTAAATAAAAAATAAAGTTTAGTTTAAGAGCATCAATGTGCTGAGGAATTTTGACTTCAGGTGATGAATGATTTCAAGCATAAGACTTGCACTAAAAGTATTTACAATTTAGGAGTCTTTCCCAAAGGACATTTGCATAGAACAGTGAATATAGGGGCCGGGCTGTGGCGCTGGAGATAAGGGACCTGCGCTAAACTAGGACAGACCGCAGTTCGATCCCCGGTTCCCAAATGGTCCCCGGGCCTGCCAAGAGTGACTTCTGAGCGAATAGCCAGGAGTAATCCCTGAGCGTCACCGGGTGTGACCCAAAAACCAAAAACCAAAAAAAAAAAAAAAAAAAAAAGAACAGTGAATATAGGTTAGAAGAACATACAAAATTCACAAAGAAATAAATACAGGAATATGAACCGCAGATGATCAGGGAAAAATTGAACAAATGAACAGAATGAAGAAGAGATAGTGGCACATCCAGAATCACCCAGAATCCTGGTACCTTAGTAACATTTTCTGTGCATCTCCTCCAACTCTTTTTATTTATTTATTTATTTATTTATTTATTTATTTATTTTGATGTCCACATGTCTTCTTACCTTTCTCCTCTGGATATGGAACTTGACCACTGCAGGGGCTTTGCTCCTAGGTCTAAAGAACTGAAAACTACCTAAAAGTTCACTAGCCATTTCATTCTACTCTACTATTAACTCTTTAAATCCCACAGTCCTTAGCCAGCTGGTCTAAAGCCTAGTTCCTTTGATTCTACTTGTGACAAATTTTGAGATAGAGCTTAATCTCATACATTCTTTATAGGATCAAGACAGAAACCCCTTTTGTGTCTACTTCCTTCAATCCCTTACCAGTATCTTTATTGGAATAACAACCTTAATAAATAACTAATACGTGAAATCTTTCCACTGAGATGTCCTGGTGATCTCTTTTAAGAAAAAAAATTATTTAAAGCTAGGGATCAATGTTATACTACAGACAATAGAGTACTTGCTTTGTACATCCCATATGGTCACCCAGGCCCTACAAGTGTTTATCCCTGAGCACAGAGTAAGTTTCAAAACTTACTCTGTGACGCACCCAAAAATTAAAATTAGAGTGATTCAATGAAGGAAATTCTCACATTAACCAAAAGAAAAAAAATATTAAAACTCAAACCAGGTGCACAAACAATTATTCGGGAACCAAAAGAATAAGCACCAAAGAGAAAATTAATGTTAAAAATCTAATTTTCATTCTTTCTTTGACTATTTGAAAGGAAAACACATCTTCTGATCATGAAACAGCTTAAACTTTGTTACTCAAAATTTAGGGCATGCCAGCAAGATCAATATTTCTTTAGTAGAAACTTAACATAATTACTTTGATGTCAAAGGGGAGAATGGTACAAATACTTAGCAGCCTTTGTCTTCCTGCTGCACTCTCCCCCTTCTCACTCTTCCTCATTCCCTTTTGTGTGATCTCTGGTTCCTCAATTACCTCATGGTCTTTACTTCTCAGGAATGACCTCTTCATAATGTTCTGCGCTGATTGTTCTCATTCTGACTCTACCCAGGACATATATGAAGTTCTGAATAGCATGCTCTGTCTTATTGTTCTTCTTAAATTGGTGAGGAAACAAATTGGGCTATGTGCTATTTTCTTTGAAGTCTGAGTTCATGAAGTATTATTATAAAGCATTTTAAAGCTGACCGTAAATAGCATTTCTGCTGCTATTCCGTCAGCTAAGCTTTTATTCTGTAAAGGTATCTGAAGCACATGGGGAGAATGCTGCTACAATCCAATAAAATTTACAACCAAGTTCATCTGATATTAATGTAATGACAAATATAATAAGTATTGCACTATAAGATGTTAATAGACCATTAAGTGGCTGGCATAAATGTCATTTAATACCCAAATTTTATAAAGAGGAAGTAAATATACAGTTTTTAAGTTCCTATTAGAGAAGCTATATTCAGCATTAAGACAAATCAAACAGTTTTCAATGATACAAAACATAAACAATATATTTATAAATGTTATCCCTTAGGGGATCAGAGAAATAGTAGAGGAGTAAGGCCCTTAAATTGCATATATTTAGTGCCAGTTCTATCCCAGCAGTTTACATGAATTCTGGAATATCACTATGGATCACTTCTAAACAGAGAACCAAGAATAAGCCCTCACCACTGCAGATTTGTCCCTAAAATACACACTTACATATACACACAAATATATATATATACATATATAATATGTATTCCCCAGTTTATACTACCTTACTTTATATGAGGGGCTTCTTTGTGACAAACACCGTGTCAGTTTCTGCAGACTTTGGGAAGAATAGGGGCTTCAGGGTCTTTCCATTATCTAGCACTCTTGGTTCTAATATTCACTCTCACTCTCTAGCATCTGGGCTAATGTTCTACATAAGAAGTGTCTTAAGTTCTCTCATTAACAGACTCTTCCCTTCATCAGAAAGGTCCCTATTCAATTCCTCCTGGTCTTGGTCTTTAATTCCAGTCTGAGGCCTCAAGTTTGTGGAAACAGTTGTACATAGAAGTCCACATGCAATTGCTCTGCTAAATCAAGTGAGCATAAACAGAATTTTACTGTATTAGTGTCAAAGTGAAATGTTGATGCAAAAAAGATATAAATTACAATGGGATGAGCTTCCTATCTGATGAGATGGTAGGTCCAGGGGGATAAGATTTAGAGGTATGAGAGATAGGAAAGAGGAGATAATTAGTGAAGTAACAATAGACCCTGTGCATGTATATGCTGTCTGCAATGAGCTGGCAGAGCTTTTTGAAGAACTGAAAGTCAGCTAAGGGAAGCAAAGATACAGAAACAATAACAGTTTTCTTAGAGTTTGCTATTAGTCAAGAATCATGACAAACCTAAATTCGTGATTCAATCTTCCCACCACATTCTGAAGTATCAATTTATTGTCATTCAACAGATGGGAAAACCAAGGCAGACATGCCCCAAATCAAACAGCTAGTGAGTGGCAAAGCAAAGCTTTGAAACCAGTTCTTCCTGAATTCAAATCAATATTTTTAACTGCTTTGCTCTGCTGCCTTCACTAAAGAAACCTGATCTGCAGGCTTAAAGTAGCACCAAGCTACAGCATGATCCAAAACAAATGGCACCTCTTTTCCCTTCCTTATTACTTGCTTTCTGGTTCCTATAATAAAATAAAGGGGGGAAAGCTTTTCAATCAAATACATGGAGGAGCAATAGAATATCAGCCTGAATGAGATTTGATAGAATTATAAGTGGCGAGATGAAGGGGTGTTGAAATCAGATGGGAGATTATTGCTGGCTGAATGAGCTCAGAAAGCAGAGACCGAAGATGCCAAAAACAGATGTCCCTGAACTGACCTTTTGGACAAGTACATCCACATTTACATGTAGCCAAACATAGACAAACTGAATCTGTATTGAACATTTCTTTATGCTCCTTCTGCATATTCCCTGCTGAACAATTTGGCTACAAACACTAAGGTAGGTAAAAAGAGGACAAATGCCACTTTAGTTTCTCAGGGAGAAAGAGATACCTCACGAAGAAAAAGAAATCACCCTTTTTCTTTTCAGGGCAAGGTTCCAGAGGACTAATGTGTTCACAGATATGAGTTTCAAAATACCTGTCCCCTGAATTATTTTCCTTCTCTTTTTGCTGAAATAGTGACTTGCCTTCCACATATTCCCATCTCTCAAATAAAGAGGTTAAGGATATGGTGGCCAGATTAGTCACTGGTCACAACTTACTTCATGAAAAGTATTGTTTAAAAGACAACTAGTAGAATCTTTTACTAAAAGATTGTATCTCCCTGTCAGGGTTTTCACTCATTGTCCAGGAGAATTGTCCAGGACCCAGAGTTTAGTCAAAAAAAACAGTGCTTTCCGAGCTCTCAGTCATCAAGAATAACTCCCATTTACCAAACTCAGGGGCTAAGATATATAAACCTAATGACAGTTTACTAATTGTATTAGGGAAGACCTTCAAGTTAGCAAAACTCTTGTATCTCCACCACAATAGAGAGCTAGGTCACATTTATTTTGAGACTAAGGACTCAGACAAAGAAGTTAAAGAAAATTTTTAAATCAAAACAGGTTGAGATGGCCAGGTGTAAATATTTTTGCCTGTCCAACCAAGAATGCAATCTTAAAATAATATATATAGAATATAATTTTTATTTATTCATTCTTTTAGTTCAGAATCACTATCTGAAAACTAACTTTTACTTGACATGTCCAAATAATAAAAATATAACTATATAAAAGAGAAATAAAAGTCAAGAGATGAGAGGAGAGTCAAAGAGAGGCGGGAAGAAAAGGGGAGAGGAGAAGAGAGGGGAGGAAAAGGGAGGAGAATGGAGGGAAGGGGAGAGAAAAGAAAACAGTAGAGGACGGAAAGGAAAAAGAGAAGGGAAACAGGAGAAGAGGAGAAGGAGAGAAGTGAAAGAGGGAAAGGAGAGACAAGGAAGAAGAGAACAGAGGAGGGGAGAAGAGAAGGGGAGAGGAGAAGAAAGGAGTGTAGAGGAGGAGGGGATTGGAAAGGAGGGAAAAACGGGAAATCAAAAGGGGAGATGAGAGAAAAGAGAGGAGAAAGGAGGAGAGGGAAGGGGAGAGGAATGGAGGAAAGGGGAGAATAGATGAAAGGAGGGGGAGAAGAGAATAAGGGAAGAGAGGAGTGGAAAATGAGCAGAAAAGAAAAAGAGAAGATCAAGAAAAGAGCAGATAATAAAAAAGGAGACAAAAAGAGCAGAAAGAAAAAGAAGAAAAGAAACAATAGAAAAGAAAGTAAAAGGGCCCGGGAGATAGCATGGAGGTAAGGCGTTTGCCTTTCATGCAAAAGGTCATCGGTTCGAATCCCGGTGCCCCATATGGTCCCCCGTACCTGCCAGGAGCAATTTCTGAGCATGGAGCCAGGAG
>PVKC010000961.1:11801-56371 GCA_004027635.1 Crocidura indochinensis | reverse complement strand
ACACTATGAAATTTAAAAGGAAATACAGAACCATCTCTATTTAAAAAATAAATAGACATTTTGCTAGAATTATTTTCAGAATGTGGTTTGGCTTACCCTTCCACCACCACCACCTCTCACACCCTGCAGACCTAAAATCAAAAATCTGAGCAGCCTTCCCCAACAGCCTTCATCTTAACAGGAATTTCACCCAGCTCTAACTGATACCAAGTTGCTAAAGAAAATAATGGCTGGGATACTTGTCAGGTGACCTAATTGGGGTTGATACCTCTGTGAAATTAACAATTTGGGGCCACAGAGAGATAGCACTGGGGTGGGTCATTTGCCTTGCATGCGGTTGACCCAGGAGGAATAAGGTTCAGTTTCTGGCATCAATTGTAGTCCTCCGGCCTCCCAGGGGCTATTTCTGAGTGCAAATCCAGGGGTAACCCTGAGGACTACTAGGAGTGGCCCAGAAACCAATCAATCAATCAATCAATCAATCAATGGATCAATAAATAAATGAAGTTATTTTTTTAAAAGTTGGGTAAGAGTATATTCCCTTTTTGCTTGAACTACAGCAGTCCAGTGCCTTATACCTTCCAACAGAAACAGCCCATATCTGCGACTTATCAAAATTCCTAGCCTCCAAATTTATTTCTATAAACCTATAAAGCCTGAAATGTACAATACCTCAAAATTTTATAGTAGTGTCAGCCAGTTGTTCACAGGAAATCTCATTGGAATGTCACATAATTATCTCTCAAACTTAGAGAGAGGATCACAGAAGTTCAACTATCACCAACAATTGTCCAATAAATCCTTAGAGACTGATATTAATAACATGGGGAGTCATAATGATTATTTAAAATTGACTCTTGTTACTTAAGTTTTGAAAATTTGCCTTTGCATTGCAATAAACAATGTAAAGTAAATATATTTGTGCTTTCAAGGAGTTAGACTATGGTCACAAGTTGGAAATTGCATATACGCATAAAGGGTAGATCACATTAGTGGTAGAATAGCATTTTGAATATTTAATGCAGGGATGAATGTATTTAAACAACTTGGTACATTTCAGTGTTGCAATAAATCATTTTTAAAAATTTAGGGACCTGAAGTGATAGCATGAAGGTAGGGCATTTGCCTTGCATGCGGAAGGATGGTGGTTCGTATCCCCGCGTCCCATATGGTCCTCCGAGTCTGCCAGGAGTGATTTCTGAGCATGGGGCCAGGAGTATCCCCTGAGCGCTGCTGGGTGTGACCCTAAAACCAAAAAAAAATTAAAAAAAATTTATGATAAAAATAAATGACATACCACATGTATAAAAGAACTTCAAGAGATAAGAGTAATTGTTGTTTTAAGAAAAAGTAGATTTCAAATAAATACCAACAACAAATAATTACAAACAAAAGGCAAAGCATAGTTGTCACAGCAATGGTAAAAGAAGAAATAGATGTAGAGTTTAAATAATCAAAGATGGTCCATAAGCATAAACAAAAATTAAGATTAATGGAATAGAAGACATAGTACATATGTAGAGTGCTTGCTATGTTCACATCTAACTTTGATACTATTCTGAGCAAAGAGTTAGAAATAAGGTCTGAGCACAAAGATGGGTATGCAAAAAAAAAAAGAGGAATCAAGGAATTCATGATGAGTAATGATTTGATTTCAATAAGCTTTCCACATGCACAGATATTTAGTGACTATAATAATTAAATATTCAAATCTGAAATAAAATTAAAGGCAATAGATTTAATTTACTAGTCCTTGTAATGTTAACTTTTAAATATGCATAGTAATTCACTCACTATGATTGTCATAATAGTGTTTAGTGCAGTTATTTTTCTAATTGCACTCACCACTCTGTGATAAGTGAGTGAGAGAAATAGAATACCTCTCTTGAATATAGTCAGGGATTGGAGGAGGAGGGAGTTTGGGATATTTGTGGTGGAAAGTTTGCACTGGTGAAGTGAAACCCACTACAAACATGTTTATAATCATGGCACTAAAAGATACTATTAAAAAAAGAGAATCCTAAATAAAAATTTGTGGAATTCACTAAAACTTTTGTTAACCATCATTTATTAAAATGTCAATTTAATTTTATATTAGACAATTTTTTTTAAATCTGGTGTTTCATCAAGGACAATAGTTTGTTGTAGACACATTCATTAACAAAATTTTATTGGTATTTAAAGAATTCAAAGAAAAACAAGTGAAATTTAATTTCTTATAAAATAGAAAAACAAATCTCACATTTTTAAAGATTTTTTTTGTCTCAGAATGGCCCCTACTTTCTTTTTCATGACTGCCATATTCTACCCAGCCTAGTCATTTATTCTGAATGTGGATATATCCACAAATACCCCTAGTAAGGAGTTAGTATTTTGCCTTGCCCCTGAAACAATAGGGCTATATAAAAGGTTTTCAAAGCCAATTATGCAACTCTACAACATTTCATTCTTTCATATTGCTTAGGGAAGATATGTTGGACATCTGCACTGATTTTATTTATTTTGAATTGAGTGTTGCTCCCTAACCACACTATGTAACAATAACTTAATTCTAGTTCCACTTATCTATTCTGTTTCAAACTCTAAAAGGCAGCTATGGTCTTAGAGAATCTTAGTACTGCTGGAGTAGTGCATTGCCAATGACCTTGAAAGTCTTCCTGGAACTCTGATACATAACTTGAAATAACTAATTAGAAAAAATATATAGTTTCAGAGTAGTTTCAATAGGAAAGGAAGGAAGAAAACAGAACCTCCCATTATTTCCCAAGAAACGGCCCATATGTGTCAGTAGGGAGCATGCGTGACATATTAGAATGGTATAGCCCTAGACTGCAACAGATCTATGAGGAAATAGTGTGAACCCCACCACTCTTCATGAGTGAAGATAACAACTCAGAATGAAAAGTCAGTTTCACCATTTATAAAAGCTCTTAGAGTGGCAAAAGTGGCTAAAACACTGAGTTCAACTTTCTGCTGCCTAGAAGAGACATTAGCACAGACAGGGCAAACACAAGGTCGAAGTCAAAGGTTAGAAAACATTTAAAATGAATCATTCTTCTAAAAGTGTTAGGATGACCATTGTTATAACATAACACAGACTTCAAGTTACAAATTTTTTAGGAGATGATGATTTAAGTTTTATACATCAGGAAGAACTCATAACCTTAACTATATTTGCACCCAATAGAAGACCATCAAAATAGTTTAGACAACTGCTAATAGACCTGAACGGTGATATCAATAGCAATATATGATAGCTGGAGACTTTATCACTGCTTTATTATGTGTGAGCATATCAACTAGAACAAAACTCTGTAAAGAATACTGGTTTTTAAACACGTAGGCAAAACACTCCAGGACATTGAGACTACAGGCATATTCAAGGAGGAAACTGCACTCTCCAAGCAAATGAAAGCAGAGATTAGCAGATGGGAATATATAAAGCTGAGAAGCTTCTGCACCTCAAAGGAAATAGCGCCCAGGACACAAGAGCCACCCACTAAGTGGGAGAAACTCTTCATCCAAGTACATCAAAATATACAAGGCACTGACAGAACTTTACAAAAAAAAAAACATCTAATCCCATCAAAAAATGGGAAGAAGAAATGGACAGACACTTTGACAAAGAAGAAATAAATACAAATGGCCAAAAGACACATGAAAAAAATGCTCCACATCAACAATCATCAGGGAGATGCAAATCAAAACAACGATGAGGTACCACCTCAAACCACAGAGATTGACACACATCACAAAGAATGAGAACAAGCAGTGTTGGTGGGAATGTGAAGACATAGGAACTCATATCCACTGCTAGTGGGAATGCTATCTAGTTCAACCTTTATGGAAAGTGATATGGAGATTCCTCCCAAAACTGGAAATCGAGCTCCCATATGATCCAGCTATACCACTCCTAAGAATATACCCTAGGAACACAAAAATACAATACAAAAATTCCTTCCTTACACCTATATTCATTGCAGCACTATTTACCATAGCCAGACTCTGGAAATAACCAAGATACCCTTCAACAGATGAATGGCTAAAGAAACTGTGGTACATATACACAATGGAATATTGTGCAGCTATCAGGAGAGATGAAGTCATAAAATTTTCCTATACATGGATGTACATGGAATCCATTATGCTGAGTTAAATAAGTCAGAGAGAGAGAGAGAGAGAAATGCAGAATGGTTTCACTCATCTATGGGTTTTAAGAAAAAATGAAAGAGATTCTTGCAATAATAATTTTCAGACACAAAAGAGAGAAGAGTTGGAAGTTACAGCTCACCTCATGAAGCTCACCACAAAGAGCGATGAGTTTAGTTAGAGAAATAACTACATTTTGAACTATCCTAATAATGAGAATGTATGAGGGAACTAGAAAGCCTGTCTAGAGTACAGGAGGGGTTGGGTGGGGAGGAGGTAGATTTGGGACATTGGTGATGGGTATGTTGCTCTGGTGATGGTGGTGTTCTTTACATGACTGAAACCCAAACACAATCATGTATGTAATCAAGGTGTTTAAATAAAATAAAAAATAGAATACTGGTTTTTAAAGAACAGATGGGATTAGAAGATATACATAGCTTTTTATCCCTCAGAAGTCTAATACATATTCTTCTCCAGTTCACATGAGATATTTTCCAAGACATACCAACTGTTTGATCACATAAATCATACATCTATAAAATGATAAACATAGAAATTGCACTCTCTCTACCATGATACATAGAAAATAGAAACATAATTACAAGCGGAAGTGGGGAACAAATTCAAGCACTTTAAAAATCAGCAAACCCTTATGGTCTCCCAAGCCAGGAGCGACTTCTGAGTGCATAGCCAGGAGTAACACCTGAGCATAACCGGGTGTGGCCCAAAAACCAAAAAAAAAAAAAAAAATCATCAAACCACTATAAAACAATCCCTGGTTCTAATATGAAATCAAAATATTTCTGTAAGGGGGCCCGGGAGATAGCATGGAGGTAAGGCATTTGCCTTTCATGCAAAAGGTCATCGGTTTGAATCCCGGTGCCTCATATGGTCCCCCGTGCCTGCCAGGAGCAATTTCTGAGCATGGAGCCAGGAGTAACCCCTGAGCACTGCTGGGTGTAACCCAAAAACAAACAAAAAGAAAACCAAAAAAAATATTTCTGTAAGAAGAAAATGGTCAAGGGCTAGGAGCGTTGGTACAAGCAGTAGGGCATCTGCTTTGCATGCGCTAACCTAAGAAGGACCGAGGTTCTATTCCTCAGCATCCTATATGGTCCCCCAAGCCAGGAGTGATTTCTGAGCTTATAGCAAGCTGTAACTCCTGAGCATCACTGGGTGTGACCCCAAAACAAAACAAAAACAAAAACAAAAAAAATTGTAGATAACAGTTCTGATTCCTATACTCAATTAAAAAATGTAGTAATAATAAAGAAAAGGAACTGGAGGGAAAAACAATAAATATGCCTGATGGTAGGATGACACTGGAAATTCTGTAGATTGAGTGTTGTGGAATATTTGCACAAACAGTATAAAGCTGAAACTTTTAATTCCTATAACATTGTTAAAATTATAAAAAAAAATTATGAGACAAGACTAAAAGGTACAGCCTATGAAAACTACAAATTTGCAAAACACTTAACACTAGATTATTTACAACATAAAGCTATAACAAAAATATGTGTCATCTCTTTTATTTTAGCTAAAACGGGGCTTAATAAATTTAATTAATTAATTAATTAATTAATTTAATTAATTTAATAAATTAACAACATTTTTCAGTGCTCTAAGCATGTTCATGACCAACCACAAAAGCACATTCAGTATTAACTGAGAGATTTCAAATATATGTTACCTCGTTCAAAGATGGAACTAATGAATAATATGGTTCTTTGTGTTCTTTGTTCTCTGTGTGTATATTTTCTATAGGAAAAGACAAAGTACTTGAAGTCATATACCCGGTATAATAAAAATGTATAATAAAAATAATTTAAGTTTTTCTTTTCAAATTTAGAAACTTTGATTTACAATACTGTTCATAACAGAGTCCCACATATACATTATTTCAATTCACACCAACTACCAGTATCAGTGTCCTTCCACAAGTGTCTAAAGATTCCCTCCTGTACGTTGCCCACCCTACATCCTTAGCAACTTTTCATTTTTATTTAATTGGTATAGTTTGTGTAACATATTTATAACCATGATAACACAAGTTATCACTCTCCTTACCATGATCAAAGATCAGAAGGCACCATCCATTTCTCTATGTTATACCCAGTCTAATTCATCATTATCCCCATTCTAAACCCCCTTTAATTTGCATTCCCAGTTCTCTAATCTAACCTCAAGAGTTTGCCATAATTTTGTATATTACAATCTGTTTTCTTTTTCTCTATATACTACAGATGAGTGAAATTGTCCACCATTTGTCCTCTGACATTCTTTGCCAAAAGTGTTATCTTCCAGTACTACTGAGGTTGCAACAAGCTTCATGCTGCTATCTTCTCTTATGATTATATTGTATTCCACTATGAAAATATACTATAATATTATTATGCATTTATTTGTCATTAAACTTTTGGTTTCTCTCTATGTCTTATCTACTGTCCTACAATTAACATAGATATGCACTATCTTTTCTTTTTTTGGGGGCGTAGGGAGTGGTTTGGGCCACACCAGGTGACACTCAGGGTTTTCTCCTAGCTATGTGTTTAGAAGTCGCTCCTGGCTTGGGGGACCACATGGGCTGCCGGGGGATTGAATCGCGATCTGTCCTAGGCTAGCACATGCAAGGCAGACAGACTTATTACTGCTGTGTCACTGCACCGGCCCTATTTTCAAATTAATGTTTTTTTTTTGTTTGTTTTTTAGTGAGTAAATGCAAAGAAATAAACTTGCTGGGTCAAATGGAAGCTCTAAACTTAGTTTTTAAAGTATCTACATGCTGTTTTCCATAGATACTGAATCAAACATGTGCACTAGTAATGAATGTGGGTTCTATAGGAACTAAATTTTTGTTCATCACATCCCCATCGATGTTGATTTTATCTGGTGTTTTTACACATACTATTCTCACTAGCATGAGGTATTTAAAATCATTTTGATGTGTATTTGCTTGTTTTGAGGTCACTGCCAATGGTGCTTAGGTCACAGGCTTGGCTCAGAAAACTATATAAGATTCTAGCAATCAAATCTGAGTCAGTCTCAACAAGGCAAATGCCCTATACACTATACTATCACTCTGGACCTTGATATGTATTTAATAATAAGCGTCAATGAACATATTTTATACGCCGATTTTGGAATTATGTAGTCTACATAAAGTGTATATCTTTTCTCCCCATTTTTTTTCTGGGTCACACCCGGTGACGCTCAGGGATTAGGCTAAACACTCAGAAATTGCTCCTGGCTTGGGAGATCATATGGGACACTGGGGGATCGAACCAAGATCCATCCTAGCCTAGTGTGGGCAAGGCAGACTGCCTTTCCGCTTGCGCCACCGCTCAGACCCCATCTTCTCATTTTGATAAAAAAAAAAAAAAGTTCTAAAGACGTTGCCACTTGTGATGCTGTGTTTGTGTAGAGCACAAGGGTAGGAATCCCAGCCCCCCCCCCCCATTCCCCAGTCTCCTGATGTTTATGAGATCAAATGTAGTTTAGCCATCTATTTTGTTTCCGTTCTGGTTATGGAATCCAGAGCCTCTTCTCTGTAAGGCAATTGCTTGCTCACAGAGAACTACCCCAGCATCAAGTCTCACAGTTTTTTGAATTTGCTTTCCAGAGCACTTCACGGGTTATCTGAAGCAGAAGGTTGAGGTAGTACTGTATTGTTGGAGGCACTTGTAGTGATAACAGTGATGAGGATAATTCTATGTGTGGGATTTTACTCTATGAACTTAGTTAGAAAAGCTAATTTATCTCACAAAACACCCAATGAAATGGGTTCTAGTCCACTCCCCCTCTCTCTCTACTCCTTGCTCTTTGGGCTGTGAAATCTGATTTCCGTAAGACTGGGGACCCCTTCTGGTGATTCATTGCAATTGCCTATGGTGCTGGGAATTGGGGCAGTCTCATGACTTTCATTGTGCCTTAACCATCCCATTGCGTGCTCTTTCTTTCTCTGTCTCTCTGTCTCTGTCTCTGTCTCTGTCTCTGTCTCTCTCTCTCTCTCTCTCTCTCTCTCTCTCTCTTACTTTCTATCTCTTTCTCTCCCTTTTATTTTCCTTTACATACTGTTTGCGATATTGATACTTAATGGGTATCATGCAAATCATTTTGCTTCCTTTCAACACCCAGTTCTTGTCCAGAGTGATCATTTCTAACTATCATTGCAATAGGGGTCCCTTCTCTCTCTTAACTGCATTTCCCTGCTCTTTGTTGGAAGCCTCATTTAAATATTTGTAACTCATTTGGGAGCATTAAGTTAAAAAAAATAAAGTCTACTAAAGCAACAAATCCAACACCTCCATCTCCCCAAGAGTAAAGCAAGCAAAACAACAACGAGAAAAAAAAAAAAAAGCAATTTCCAATTTTGATATGAAAGTTTGAATCACATTTTAAGTCTGGACAAGGCCAAATTAGAACTATTTATTTTCACAAAGTTGTATGTAAGAGATTCTATCCTGCTTAATTTTGATTATTTCTGTCCTAATTTCTCTTCATTAAAAAAATCTATAAAATATTAAGCTAGAAACATTTTGAATTAGATATTTCTTTTTAAAACATAAAATATTTAATAAAATTTTACTTATCAGTTTAACCTAAGAAATAGCATAAAGTAATAAATAATTAAAAATCTCATTATGGGATGGTTAGATAGTTCAGTAGGAATACATGCTTTACATATAGGAGTTTCTGCTTTGGTCCTTGGTGCTGCATGATCCCTTGAGCAAAGGAAGGAGTTACCCAAAGCAGAGTCAAGTATTGCCATTCTCAATTGAAATGGCTAGTTATAACCCAATCTTTCAAAACAAACCTTATTACACATTTTAGGACAACTCATTATTAAATATATATGGCTCAAAAAATATCTCTAAGATAATTTTTAAATTCTATGTATACATTGTTATTATGGATACTAACATATGTTCATTTTTAATGAGAGAATGACAGTTGTTTTATAGAAATGTTAAAAATAGTTAATATATGCTGTTGACCTCATTTCAACATACAATTTGAAGTTTTCAATGAAATATTTTCACAAATTTACCATAAGAAGAACTTATATATGATTTGGACAACAAGTAAATATATTGGTATTTGAATACTGTGGGATTATAGGGACTTAAGATTAGTTTAAAAAAGCTAACCATCATTCTGAAAAATAAAGTGAATAACATTATTAAAATTAAAGAGCCTACTCTGTGTTCATTAGCAACATAGGATGGCGATTGTCATTGTGAAAATGATGTAGGAAATAGAGTAAAAAATTGAACAATTTAAATTCTGTGAAAACTTAATATTCATTTGGCATAAGAAAGCACTGTTATAATTCAGTACTACAGTAAATCATAAGTGATTTATGAATAAATATTTATAAATATAATATTATAAATATAAATAAATATTTATGAATAAATATTATTCACAAAATTGGTTGTGTATACAAATATTGAAATTTTTCTAGAGTGCCAAATATTAATAAACAAATTTTGAAATGTCAATGGACCATATTCAAGTTACACACTAATATTTTATTGGTGATAACAAATTTTGCTAAGATACTCCTCGAAAACAAGTACCCTCTCACAAGCAATATCATATTAAAATGTGTATCAATTGATCTATCCATCAATTTACATATCTATCCTCTATCACAATTTTTTTTGTGTGTGTGGCCACACCAGGTGATGCTCAGGGATTACTCCTGGCTCTGCAGTCAGAAATAGCTCCTGACTCAGGGGACCATATGGGATGCCGGGGGATGGAACTGCGATTGGTCCTGGGTCAGCCACATGCTAGGCAAATGCCCTACTGCTGTGCCATTGCTTCAGTCACTCTATCACAATTTTTATATAACTCCTCTGTCTTTGGACATTCAGGTTGCTCCTATACCATGGATACTGTAGCAATCTCTTAGTGAGCATCTTTCTTAAAATGTCTATTGCTTGGACAAAAATGAGGTTTAAAACTAGATTGCCAAGATTGAAGTTAAAAATTATATCTGACGATTTGTAGAAAAAATGGAACCTTCCTCATTCCACTATTTTTTATTTTTCTATACTTTTTCTTCTCTCTAGCACTTCAAGCTAAGAAAGCATTGTAAAGAAGAAAAAAGGAATAAAAGAGAAGAAGGAATTATCACATTTCCTCATATTTGTATTAGAATCATGACTACCATATCAGTATTCAATTGGTATATTTTAATACTAGGCAAAATTATTTTCAGTATTTGGAATTTAGATTTCTTGTTTGTAGAATACATAAGCAAAATGAAGCAACCACCAAATGTACATAATTAGGAAAAATGAGGTCATGATTCATTGATTTATTAATAAACAAAATATTATTTAACCTTAGGCATGTGGGAGTAGTTGTAAGTGTGAGGAGTACTGTAATCAACAAAACATCTGTCTCGGTTATGCCTTTATAAATTTACCTTCCTGTAGATAAAGGCAAACAAAAACATTAGGGTGTTCGGTAGCAATATATTTCAGGATTAACATCAGACAGGAGGCAAGTTACTATATTTTAGGATGAAATAATCATTCGAAAGGAGTAATATTTGAACAAAGATGGAAATAAACTAATGGAAAAAGTAATAGGGATATTTGAAGACAGGACTTTCTATAACAGGGAAGAGTAAAAGCAAAGTTCCTGGTATAGTAGCATTAATGGACTTGACAAAGAACAGTAAGGAAAAAGGGATACAAAGTGAAAGTTATTAGGATACAAAACATGAAATATATTAGAAAATTGGGAATACAGAACTGTATGAGTTATTTTTATGTTTTAACTTTACCCACTGATGGAGTGCCTATATATTGGCTAATCTGTGCTGTGGGTTTGTCTATATAAGTGATACTGGCTGATATTAACAGTAAAAATACATAACAAAAAATTTTCCTCAGCTTAGGAAGTCCCCATTTTTGTACATCAAAACGATAACTGTTTGGGTGGAAGAAAATCCGAGAAATGATATTGTGTGCTTGACTATATTTTTGTTTGTTTATTTAATGTTTATTTATTTATTTTTTGGTTTGGTTTTTGGGCTACACCTGGTGATGCTCACTGGCTATGTGCTCAGAAATTGCTCCTATCTTGGAACACTGGGGGATTAAACCACAGTCTTTTCTAGGTTAAATGTGTGTAAGACAAACACCCTACTGCTTCCACCACTGCTCCAGCCCATATTTAATGTTTTTTGGTCAACCTGTTTACTCAGAGTTTACTTCTTGCTCTGGGCTCACTCATCATTCATAGTAGTGCTCAGAAATATACATAATATATATTGTTGGAGATTGAAGACAAATGACCACAGGTTCAGGGATCCATAAAGAATGCTGGGTATTGAACTCAGATAGGCCACTTGCAAAGCAAACAGCCTTTTTTTGTTTTGTCACTCAGTTCCAAAAATCTGTGTTGTTTATTTTTAGCAATTTAATTAAGAATGAATAAATATTGAACAAATAGTATGTAATAGTTGGCAAATTCTTGGCATTTATTATTTATATAATGCAAATAGAATAAAAGATATATACTTTTATAGGTAGAAAGAAGTATGAAATCATTAATGTCGAAACCAGAATCTGTAGGTAATAATGAATATTACAATAAATTTAGTTTTGGTTGATTTCATTTTTCTTGAAATTAATTTTCATCAATAATATTCTTAATTTTATGTTTTCTTCTGTCAATTTTTAATATTATAAATAATTCGAGTGAGAGAGTTCTACAAACTGAACAAAAGATTATAATAGCTGAAAAACCATCAATTTGTTGCAAGTAAACTAGCAATTCTTCAATATATTCACCATACTAGAATACTATACAATTACCCATGAAATATATTTAAGTTAAAACCCTTTGCTTTTGTAGTCATATTTCCCTTATATATTCAATTTTGAAAAAAAATCCAATAAAGTTTAAAAATTATAAATTATTTAAAGATTTCAAACTACTAAAGCAAATAGGTGTTAAGAAACTTTTCTATTTAAATATAGTGAACTTTAGTGGGAAAATCCTGTATTTTTAATGTTTCTAATAATTTTCTTCTATATATTTAATAAAAAAAGCTTTCCATTTGGTGACAGATATTATGCCGAGGATAAATGGTGCCTATTTGGGAAAGTTAGAGTAATAAAAGATTTAAGTCACCAAAAGGTTGACTGCTAACTTTAATTTAGTCCCATTTATTTAAATAGCTGCATTATAGCTGACAACATTTTGTGACATATACTGAGCATAACGATTCATTTATTTTTCTACTCTAGTAACTGCATCATAAATTATCATTAAAGTCCACCAAAACCTCAGTAAGAAATCATCCTTGGCATATTAATCTACATTTTAGAAATAGACAAATTTCAATGTCTAGTATAAATTTTCTGCTTCATTTTCATAAAGTTCATAAAGACTCAATATATACATGAGATCTAAAACTCTAGATACAAGATGTTCACCAGCTTAAATGAAAATATGAGACCCTGTAGGTTCCTGGGGGGGGGTGACTCAAGGGTACTCCTGATATGTGTAGGGACCTGGGTTCAAACTTCTGAAATTGGGAGTAATATCAGTGATGAGTATACATAAGCCACCACGGAACAAGAGAAACTATTCACCCAATACCTATCAGATAAGGGGCTAATATCTTTATACATGGTACTGACTAAACTTAACCAGGAAAACATCTAACAAGGATATTTACAGAACTTAAAAGAAAAATATCTAACTTCATCAAAATGTGAAAGAAGAAACAAACAGACATTTCCTAAGGGAAGAACTACACATGGCACAAAGGCACATGAAAAAATGCTACACATTACTAATCATCAGGGAGACAAACAATAAAAACAATAAAAATAAATAAAAAGACAACAATAAGGTATCATCTAACACCACATAAATGACACATAGCACAAAAAAACAAAAACAATGTGTGGATGCGAGGAAAAAGAAACTTTTAATCACTGCTAGTCTTTCTAAAAAAACAATATGGAAATTCTTCAAAAATATGGAATGTGAACTCCCATATGATCCAATAATGTCACGCTTAACACAGAAACAAGTGTCTTTTATTACTCAATTGTGAAAAGAAAGAAAAAGTAAAAAAGGGGTAAGGGAAAGGAGGAAAGAAAAGAAGGGATGAGAAAAGGACAGGAGAATATATGATGTATTAGTTAAAGAGCTAGAGTACATGATTTAAACATCAGAGCCCTTAGTTCAATATATGCACCATATAGTGTCCCAAACACCCCCATCACCAGATTTAGTTCCAGAATAGAAATAGATTATTTTGTGGGAGGGAAAAAAGAAGGCAGATTTCTACCTACTTCAGGTCTGGGAATTTAAAAATGCATTTCTGTAAGATGTTAAAAGTCAGAGATATTGACATATGGTGACCCGCACAAAATTTTGCAGGATATACAAAGATTTTATAAATATATGGTGCAAAATGTTACAGCAGTTTATATATAAAGTTATATATATATATTAGGTATATTTATAAAGGAAAATTGACAAGTAATCAAACTCAATGTTTTTCAACTGAGGACCACAAGACCCCCAGAGGGGTATGCAATTTTAACCTATGGGCTCTTTTTCTTTTACCTACTCTGATATCATAGTTTAAATTTCAATATAATAATATTTACTACTTAATAACCATTAAAAGTAATAGATGCTACTTATGTAAAGATGTAGAAAGAAGCTTGTACAATAGTTTTACATATATTTCAGAAGATTAGAATGTATAAATCATTGATTCTACCTGGTTTTCTACTGACAATTATTCTAAAATGTAAGTTCCCTTCTGAGAAAAGCATGATTAAATTAAAATTCACATTTCAGAGTATAGGAATTTTATTTTATCTATCTATCTATCTATTTATTTATTGGGGGACACACCCGGTGATACTCAGGGATTACTCCTGGCTATGGGCTCAGAAATCAGTCCTGGCTTGGGGTACCAGATGCTATTCTGGGGAATCCAATCCATCCTAGGCTAGTGCGGGCAAGGCAGACACCTTACCACTTGGGCCATAGCTCTGGGCCCAAGCATGAGAAGAAAGAGATACTGCTATACTTTCTGAATAATTTAGACATAGGCAACCCTGCGTTAATTTGACATCTAAGCGGAGGTAAGATGTCAAGCCTGCTCTTTGTTGTCCATACCTTGAAATTTCCTCATGACACCTGGAAATGTTTCTGCTTCTATTTGTCTGTTTGCTAAACAATGAGGGAAGAAAGAATGGACGAGACACTCTATACCTTTAGGAACTGTGCGGTCACCATTTCTTCCTCTTAAATTTCACTGGCCAGATTCTATGATTACTTACCACAAGAGAGGCAGAGGATAATTTAAGGAACAAAAAGATGTTCAACGAATGCAAGTCAATTAACATAACATAGCACAATAATAAAAGGAAACAACCATATGATCATATCAATCAATACAGAAAAAGTTTTGTAACAAGATTCAATATTCTTTTATGATAGAAACCCAAAACAAATTAAGGATACAGGGAACTTTTGTCAAGACAGTAAGGGTGATCTATAATAAACCATGACAGTAATTTTCTTAATGATAAAACCATTATAAACAATTTCTTCTATGATCAGGGATAAGGCAAGGATGTTTGCTATAATTACTTTGTTTACTGTGTATTTAATGTAGTATTAAAAATACTAACTAAGGCAATAATGGTAGAATAGCAAATCAAATGAATGGATCCAAATTGGAAAAGAAGTTAATTTAGCATTGTTTGCAGAAAACATTAGGAATCTACATAGAAGACCCTGAAGTGTTCACAGTAAAAGTATCTGGAATAATAAATCAATACAGCTGGCTTTAAAGTCAATGTATAAATATCAGTTACATGCTAAATACAAAAATTATTTAAAGGTGAAAGAGATTAAAATTCTCCAATCACATCAATTATTGAGTGATCAACTTAACTTAAAGACATCAGAGAGCTAATTCATACAACTTTAAATAAAAAAAAAATAAAAAAAAACTTTAAATAAAGAAAACTTTAAGAAACCTCGAAGAAAATCTTAGGGGAAGGATAAATATTACATAGTTGTAAATCGAAAGAATCAATATTGTTAAAAAATAACTATCCTACCGAATTATTATATAGATTCAATGCAATCTCTACTCAAATTCAAATTTTATTCTTTAAGGTTTTATAAAAGTTAATAATAAAGTTGGTATGGAATCAGAAGAAATCATAAATAGGCAAAGCACAATAGTTAAAATTTGAAATGTTCACATATTTCACTACTTAATTGGAACTATATTATGAAGCTACAGTGATTAAAACTACCTGATACTGATTAAAGTGACAAAATTGAATACCCAAAGACAATTCCCTTTAACTGCAGTAAAAATAATCTCTTTGAATAATGGTTCTAGATGGTTATATATAATAAATTAGTATTTATCCATATTTCATACTTTACACAAAAGTTAATTCAAAGTCTACGAAGAACCTAGATCCTCAACCATAAACTATGTAATGAGGAAAATTTAGGCAGAATGCTCCAAGAAATGGACCTCAAAGACATCTTTAGTGATCTACAACTGGAAAAGACAAGGAAATAAAATATAATCAACGGGACTACATCAATTTAAGGAGTTTTACATGGCAAAAGAAACATGGGCTAAAACTAAAAAAAAAGAGCTATTTAAATGGGAACATTTCTGATAATGGCTTAATATCTAGGATATATAAAGTATTAACAAAGATCAACCCAAATTTCAAAATCCTATCAAAAAATGGGAAGAGGAATGAACAGACACTTCTCAGTGGATAATAAGTAGATTAAGTGGCAGAATAAAAAAGTGTTCAGCATCATTTAACATTAAGGAAACCCAAATGAAGAAAAAAATGAGGTATCATCTCATATATAAAAATAGTAGAAATAATCTCTGTTGCTAGAGCTATGGTAAAAAAAAGGATAAAGATCAACACTATTATATGAATGTTACCTCATTTTTTAAGCGTTTGTTTTTGGGGTCATAGCTGGCAAACTCAGGGGTTACTCAGAAATTGCTCTGTCAGGCAAGGGGGAACCATATGGGATGGTAGGATGTGAACCACCATCTGTCCTGTTCTGGATCAGCTACGTGCAAGTTGAACACCCTACTGCTGTGCTATCTCTCTGGCCTAAGGTTATCTCAATTTTTTTAAAAGACAAATTCTCAGTATCTTCTTTCACTGAATAAGAAAACTACATGTGAACCTCAGGTCTGGGTGTGAGAAAAGTGATGAGAATATTAAATTCAAAAGTATTAAATGATATTTCAAACTACAAACTACATACATTAATTATTAGAGATTACTCATGAAAGAACAATCTATCTCCCCATATTAGTAATTAAAATTGCAATGAGCTGTTCTGAAGTAGAACCTTGACATCAGAAAAACTATCTCTGAACTTCAAGAGACTCTAACAATAAATACAGTGGTGTTATTCTTCCTGTATAAGCTTTGTATTGTAAGGAATGATTTACCCAGGTAGGATAGTATTTATTAAAGATATAGATTCAAAACAAAAATGCATAACTTAGACTAAGAAAACATTTCTTTGAAAATAATAATTAAACTATGTCACTGAAATATTTATAGTTTTGATTTATTTTTCCTAGACTTAATTATCAGGTAGAAAAGGCATCAGCTGTGTTTGTTTTCCACTCTATATTTAGCTACATGTTTTTAATGTTATATTTTAAACTCTTCTGACAGAAAAGCTAATCTCAGAAACATCTGTTACCAATTCTATATATTCTATCACAGTTATTCATTTCACTAATAATGTTGAAGCTAGGGCATGACTATAACATCTGTCAGTTGACTTAACAAAATTTTGAGAAAACATGTATTAATATTTTTAATCATTTATTAAACAATAGCCAATTATATTACAAATATTGTTCCGATATCATGCAAAATTATGAGCAACAGTTTGATGACAGTTGTGAGAGTGCTTGGTCTTACAACAATAATGCATGAGTGAGATTTTTTTTCTTGAGAAAAAATGCCATAAAGCTGAGAGAATGCAAATAGAAGTAATAGAATTGGTTGAAAGAGCATTTTGAATAGAAGTGAAGGACAATTTCTCTATTGCAGAAAGACCACATCACTATTAAGAGCTAAGGAGAGGTTGGAACTTGGCAATGGATTGCAAGATCGTAAGATTTTAGGTATGCTACAAGACCTACTTTTTTCACCTTTTCTTTACATCATACTTTTCAGTAGTTCTTGAGGCCACCCTTGTTGATATGAGTAAAATTATGAGCATAGTGGTAGCAACAATCATTGCTTTAGGTTGCTTCATTGTGTTGGGAGAGGTTAGAGATCTTAAACAATAGAGTCTTTAAAATCAATTAACTCCTAGAGAAAAATAATATGATGTGCTTTTAGCAGAGACTTAAGACTAACATGTAAAGCTGTATCCTGGTGATATATATACAACTGAAGTACTTACATTTAATTCCTATTCTTTATGGGCACATAAAGAATCTGAAAACTGATGCTGGCTAAGATAAAAACCGGAAACACAGATTTTTCTCTTTGAATGATATAGATCTGTTGTGTCCAAGTGACAGAAAGACAACATAGAATTCTCTTTTACATTATACCCAATCCTACATAGAGTTCTCTTTTACATTATACCCAATCATATTTTTTTCAGGAACAATGATAATTAAACCAGGTTTTTATATCCCTTATTAAATTTCTTTTCCCTATAAGGATCATAGTTACAAAAGATAGGTTTATAACTAAAACCATAGTGCATCCTACAGGAAAAGTTAAAAGCTAATCTAGATTCAAAAAAAGAAAAATTGGGCATAATATAATAATATGTAATTCTTTAATGAAAAAGATATACCCTTGTACATCAGTAGGGTAGTCTTAGCAATCTCTGGAATCAAAAAGAATGAGTTACATTGCATTCACATAACACCAGCCCAGATAACAAAATAAAAATGGGCTCTCCCTTTTGTCATACACACACTCATACAGAGAGAGAAAGAGAGAGAGAGAGAGAGAGAGAGAGAGAGACATAGAGACAGAGACACAGAGACAGAGAGAGAGTAGAAAAGAGAAATCATGAATCACAAAATGCTATGTCCAAGTTTATCTGAAAATCTGAATTTATGTACCAGTTCCCAAGTACAGTTCCTAGGTACAATTCAACTATATCCCATATTTCTTATTAGAACATTTATTATTTATTAACAACAAAATTAGTTCTGATGGGCTTAAAATGCTTTGCCAGCTTTTTGTTTGTTTTATTCTGCCAGGGATCTTACCTACGGCTCTGTAGAAAACAATGCAAAAATGCTTTGCATTGAGTTAAATTCCTAAAAGATTTATAAGTCCTAAATATTTTAATGGTCATAAAAGATATATACTTTGTATTTCAGTTGTGTTATCTAGTAATATGCAAGAAAAGAGACTTACCTTTTAATATGATTTAAGCTCAGGTTTAGGTAGGCTGTGATTCTCATA
This sequence comes from Crocidura indochinensis, assembly GCA_004027635.1. Lineage (NCBI taxonomy): Eukaryota > Metazoa > Chordata > Mammalia > Eulipotyphla > Soricidae > Crocidura > Crocidura indochinensis. Next base: position 37,700 of record PVKC010000961.1, on the reverse strand, counting down.
TAGTTTTCAGGTATAATGTAACAAAATCATTTGTGTAAGGACACACATAATATGATCATTGATAAAAGAAAGCATGTTTAGTAATAAGTTGCTAGCGAAGGCTACCTAAAAAATATGGTGGAATAATCTCTTTATCACTGACACCCTTTCCTAGTTTTTAGCATAGTTTTTGTTTTATGATGATTCATATCATAACCTATATTTATGAAACTTCCAAACAATTATAGTGAGAAAATTAGTGGTATTTGTGGATAATTAATTTTAATTAAAGAGAATAATATATATTAGAAAAGAAGTTTGAAAAGACTTGCTGAAATTCACATGAAAATTAGTCTGAACATCTTTGTTACAGATTTTTCACCTTTTAATTTATAGCAACTATTATATTTCTTGCTGTTGCTAGATAACACTTTTTCCCCAGTCTATGGTAGCATCAGACATAAATATTCTATGATTTAAAAAAAGTAAGTATCGAGTTTCTGTTACTAGCATAAATGTGGTTCTGACATTATCATCCAGCAGAGGTGTTGTGATGACATCAATAATTACCAATACCTGCAAATTTCCTCAGAGAGCATCCATAGATATTCCAAAAATTATCCAGAAAAGACTGTATCTGAATTTTTTTTTTTGGCCACACCCATTTGATGCTCAGGGGTTACTCCTGACTAAGCACTCAGAAATTGCCCCTGGCTTGGGGGGAACCATATGGGACGCCAGGGGATCAAACTGCGGTATTTCCTTGGCTAGACACCTTACCTCTAGCGCTACCTAGCCAGACCCAAAATATGACTTTTAATCATAACATTTTTTAGATTTTTTTAGTAATACAGATTTATTTTTCACATTTTAAATTTCAAGTTTACTTTTTAAAAAGATGAAATGAGTTTTGCTTAAGAGTAGACAACATTAAAAAAGTGAAAATAGGGCCTGGGATGTGACTCAAAAACATCCTAAGATTGATTTTTTGTTATTTTATGGTCTTCTGAGAACTGCAGTAAGCAATCCTTGAGTACTGTACCTTGAATAGATCACAAGCATTGTTCAATTGTTACTTTAACCCGCATGCCTATTTCCCTCCGCACCCCCCCCCCCAATAAAAGAAGAGAAAATCTTAAACACTTAAGTAAATTTTATAAAATGTTGCTAGATTATGTAAATAGACATATTTTTTTTGGTCCAGTTCATCCAGGGTCAGCCACATGCAAGGCAAACTCCCTACTGCTGTATCAACACTCTACCCCTAAATAGACGTTTCTTAATTTAACAAATAATATATTTCCACTAAAGAAATTGAAAAAGAACTTCAGAGAACCATCAAAAATGAATGAGATGTTTTAGTAATATTATTTAAATTCAGCTTTTAAGTTCAATATTAAACGGTCAGGAAACATAGTACAGTGTTCATAGATATTATATCCGGTACCCTATAAAATCCCCGAAGACCTCCAGGAGTGATTTATGGATGCAAAGCTAGGACTAATCATTCAAGACAGCCAGGTATAACTCCCAAATCAAAAGTAAAACAAATATTTATAATATGAAAAAAAATAATACACACATTTTTGTTCTGAAGGTCATACCCAGTGCTTTCTTGGGTTACCTGGATTCTGTGCTTGGTGATCATTCATAGATCAAACCTATGCCTCATGAAATCAAACCTGTGCCTCATGTATGCAGGTTTTCTTACCCAAAATATTCTTTTATTGTTGTTGTTTTAGGTCACATCAGCTGTGATCAAGGATTACTACAGGGATTAATTCTGAAGGTCCTCAGAAGACCATATGCAGTATTGAAGATAGACTCAGAAATGGCTTCATGCAAGGCAAGTACGTTAACCTCAGAATCCAGTTCCAAAAAAAAATCTACTTCATGCACTAATTAGAGTTCAAGGATTGTCTTACAGTCTAAACAAAGAGTGGTCTCAACTTTTTCTGTTATGTTCAGGAAAAAGCTATGGTGAGGTTAATGGTATCTATGGTGCCAGGAATGAAATTCAGGGTGCAACTCAAAATGCAGGCATCCTGCCCACTGTACTACCGTTACAATCTCTCCAACTAAATGTGCATAGATCCCACAAATAAGATTTATCTCTCATAAGTTAAAAATACACTTTCATATTGTACATATTAAAATATTATTCAACCATTTGTATCATCTTTGCATGTACTCTACATATTTATAATTAGTCTGAATTCAGATTACCTATGAACAACTATTGTATTCAATTCCATAAATATTAATTATCCTTGTATGCAAGTCCCTTAACAAAACTAAAATACAGCTAGGATAATTAGTTAAATCACAGATTCTGGATCTTAGCACAGTTTGACTTGCACGTGGCTGACCCAGGTTTGATCTTTGGCATCACATATGGTACCCTGAGCCTGCCAGGAGTAATTTCTGAGAGAAGACCCAGGAATAACTCCTAGATGGCTCAAGGTGTTTCCCTAATACAAAAACAAACAAAAAAGGGGTTAATAACCTCAGAATACAGTCCTATTCTATTGTGCAAATATGCTAATTTTATTTAGTTATTGCTTTCTTGAAAAATTCTATGAGATATAAGACTTTAAAATGTAGTACACTTAAGATTGTTAGCCAATATGGTACCCTCACTATATTCTAATCCCAAGTTTCATAAGTAAGAATGAATGTAGGTTTTCTTTTCCTTTTCTTTCCTATTTTTTTTTTCTTTTTGGGTCACACTAGACAGCGCTCAGGGTAGATTTCTGGCTCTATGCTCAGAAATCGCTCCTGACAGGCTTTGGGGACCATATGGGATGCCAGGATCCGAACCACAAACCTTCTGCATGGAAGGCAAATACCCAACCTTTATGATATCTCTCTGGCCCCTGGTTTTCCTTTTCTTAAGCAATTAGATAATCAGTAATCAAAATTGTCCTTCATTAGCCCTCTAGAAAACAATTCTCATGTATCCATTTCATGCATTTTTCTAAGATCCTTTTTTATAAGGCCCTATTGTCTTATAGCCTTTCCATTGTCATTTTATTTTGTTTCTTAATTTGTCTCAGGCCAATGATTGTTGTTGCTTTAATGTCCATAAAGTAACATTTATCAAAGTAAAGTTTATAAATTTCCTTCTTGGGGGGGGCGGGGCATACCCAGTGGTACTCAGAAGTTACTCCTGAATATGTGCCCAAAAATTTCTCCTGTCATGCACAAGGGAAGATATGGAATGCAGGGAGTTGAATTTGGTTCCATTCCAGGTCAGCCCTGTACAGGGCACATGCATTACCTCTTTAAGCAAAAAGAATTTTAGTATACCTTGCAAAGTTGCTGAAGTTAAGTACTGATTTGACTATTAAAATGGACTAGAATTATAAAATTGAATGGTGTTCACCTCTTTTAATGACATTATTTTCTCTGAAATATTTACAGTTTCTACTTTATCCTGTTATTATTATCTTCTATATTCTAAATAGAAATATATTCTCTAGATAGTTGTGAAATAACATAGATGTTTAGCTTTAGGTGAGATCAACAGTTTACTAGTCACCTATACTAACAAATCAGGGAAGAAAATAATACAGATAATATAATTTACAATATTGCAACCCACTTGAGAATTCAATTTGGGTGAAGAATGAATCACTTATAGACATGATAAATAGCACTCTATTTTTTGTCAAAATACCAAGGTCTTTTGTTTCCTCAGTTATATTTTATTGGATTATTGATAAAAAGTGTAGCAAGATGAAAACCATTATTTTGAGCATCAGGTAGACAATATCTTGTCTAGACAATAGAAGGTTCAAAAAAGTTCAGAAAATTTCCTCTTGAATCAGGTGAGTTAACTGTTAAAAGTGAGGAAAACATGTCTAGACCTTTGGAAATCTGTGACATTTGAAGATATCAAAGCAACATAGGGGATTTCATATATGGCAAAGCACATTTACTTTACAGATCTTTCATTGTCATCTCTCACATCAATCCCTAGTGTCCAAAGAATGTTGGCCATACATTTAGGTGGTCAAATAAAAAAATTGTACTTAAACAAACAAATAATGAAATTTTTACTTGGTATTCATTATTATATTAAGGCCACACCTTATTTTTATGGTTTATATCATTATAAATTTCTCTTCACAAATCACATCATTATGTATCTAATTTTTAATTTAATTACTGGATTTAAAATAAATACAGTCTTTGGCTATTTTCAGTAATTCAAACATTGAACTATTAAAGTTAGTAATATTTGTATTTTTCACAGTAAATATGTATGCCTTTTAAAGCCCAAAGGTAAAAATAAAAAATCACTAGTTATTTTATTACTTTAAAGTTACAGTATTATTTTTAGCATTATTACTAATACTTTTAAATACTATCTTTTTCTGTCATTGAATTAATACAAGATAAAACCTGTAGGAAGAAGTAATAAGGTTTGCAATGTTTATCATGAACAACAGAATCTAGCTTTCTCTCAGAAGAATCATGAACTTGCAATGTCTATATTTTTCGTTTGTATATTTTAGTGCCATATAAGACTGCCCTCAGTGCTTCTGGCTCTGTGCTTAGGGATCAGTACCTGTGGTGCAGGGAGTCAAACCTGAATCATCTTCCTGCTTTACTAGATTTAACCATCCATCTGATCCAAAATGTTTGTACTGAATAAAACTAAGAAGTTATACTCAAAATATTTTATTTTCAGTTAACATGGATACTGGCTTTTTTTTTTATCAGAATGGTTGTTATCTATAAATAGAGATATGATCCAGTGAATACCTATAGTGCATGATTCCATTAGTTTAGAAAAACACTGTAGGAAGCTTCTAGCTTAGAAAACCTGATTGCCTAGATTGAGTGTCTGTCAGTTCTGCTCAGAATCCTAAGAGTTGTTGGTTGTCCTAAGCAGGTTGTCATGTTTTTAGCACAGTTTAGATTTTTGATGCTGTAAATTATATACTTATAGCTCTTATAATTAGAATATAGAGGTGGAGGGTTGGGCTACATCTGGTGATCCTCTGATTTTTACTTCAGGCTCTGTGATCATGTATCATTCCTGGAGGTTCTTGGGGGACCATGTGTAGTGCTGAGAATCTAAACTAGGTCAGGCCATGTGCAAGCAAGCACTTTATCTTAATGCTACCACTCTGTGTCCACAATGCTAATTTTTATCCATTATTTTAAAGTTATTAATGAGGCATTTTTCTGATTATATTATTCAGCTGTTTAGATATGTAAGTTCATAATCAATAAAAGGTTATGTGTGTCTTTTGACTCTGTAAAAATCTATTTATCTCAACAATTCAATTTTGACTTATTTAAGATAGTATGGGGGGGAAGATAAATTGTCATGCTTTATTAACAAGACTATGTATTTGTTGTTGGTATTCCTACAGAGCAAATAGTTTTGGTGTGTCTTTTCCTTCATTCTAATTTTGGACTTTTAGATATGGTTCTTCTTTACCAGTAGAATGCAGGTTGAAAGTAGAATATAATAGTTCACTTATTTTTTTGTATTTCTACTATTAGCATGAAAAGAATATGACCCGCCTCCTCCTTTATTCTAAAAAGAGGCACATGGAATAGTTGGTAAAGCTTAAGTTTGAATCTCATGGAAACAACAGATTAAAAGAAAAAATAAATTAATATAATTTTAAAATATAGTTTTAGGTATTTCAAAAATAGTATATTTTTGTCATAGATTTCTGTTAAAACAAGCCAATTAAAATAGCATTATGGACACAGATAATTAAAAAGTTTACTATAAACATAACAATTAAAACAGCTAAATGCTAAGAAATAGCTATTATAAATAATTAATTTCCTTAATAAAGTGTTAGCAAGTTTTTTCCAACTGAATTTTTATATTTCAAAAGTAAACGCTCATAAAAATAAAGAATAATTTGAATACTTATGTATCAAATTTCAACAAAAGAAACTTTAATTCTTGTGTTCTACTATGACCACCTTAAATATGTATGCAATTTTATTCTACCAGAATAAAAATTAGCATCTATTACAATGATGGACATTGTCTAGTATCTGGTGTCTTTCCTATTCATATAACGATTACAAATATATTACAAATGACATTTTTAAAAGGTACTAGGACTCTAAATTTAACAATATTTACATTTTACTTATTTTCTCAAGATCTGTGCTAACCTGAATACTGAATTTGCCATAGTTGCTAAAAGTTCTTTCAGTGCCTTGCTTATGTAATGTTGAAAGAAATCTTAATTTTCAAAAGTTACAATGGCAACATAAATAATTTTCTCGGATTCTACTCTTCTGTGAATATGAATTGTGTGCAAGACCTTAAGAAATAATCCATGTTTTTCGATAAGCAGTCTCTAAAACATGTCTGCACATGAAAAACTAATTTTTTGAATCCTAAAAATATTATTTCAAAACCTAGAAATATATAATTAATACATTCAGTATAATTTTCAAGATAGAATGTATTTTTACAAATGAATCTTTTAGTGATCATAATTCATGAAAATTTAAATGTGAATAATTTAAGATCTTTTTCTACCAAAGAAGTAGTGCATTTGTGTAATACATCTTTACCTGAATATACTTTGTGCAAAAATGGCAGTTATAATTTAAGTTCTACTATAATCAAAGTAAAACATCATTTAAAATATGATATATTGATTTAATCAAGGTTCCCAAATGCATTCAATATGATTTTAATGTACATAAAATGCTGATTCTTGTAGGTATTTTGAATCCTTTGTTCCATTTTGAAGGATATTTCTTGCTTCACTAAAAAAAAATCACTGACCCAGAAAAAATAGCTTCATGACAACCTATGATTTTTTTCTCCAAGTTAGGAAACACACATTTGAAAATAGTGCTAAGAAAATCATTATGGAGTAAGTCTGAACAAGCTATTTTTCAAGCATTGCAAGCCTGAGTTATAGAGGTGTGACATAACAAATTTAGTATAACAAAAAGCATATGGTTAAGATTTTACAGGACTTCTGCTTTGAAAGAAATTCTTTCAATTCTTTTATGTTTTAAACCTCTCTAACTATATAAATTATTTATATATTTTGCATCTTTCCCCCTTTCAGTATTTTTCTGTTTTACCACTTATATTTGTATTTCAAAATATTCTCTAGAGTCCAGTAGGACATAAAAATATAATTTTATTGTGTTTGTTTGGCCAATGAAATTGTTTCCTCAATACATTTTGTAAAATTTGGATGTAGGTCAAAACTATCTGTGTACCCTGCTGCAATATTCATATGGTGACATTTATTTTAGAACTCTGGTGATTAATAATACCTTGGACATTATGAATGACAGGATATGAATAACAGACTTAGTTCATTACTTGGCTTGAGGAAAAAATTTCAAGAAGAAAGGTTATAGTATAGTTATTATTGTTTACTTGAGATTGACAACAAGGCTAAAATAAGATTTCACTGTGACAAATATCTAAAAAAGTTGAAAATGAAAATATTTTCCCGATTTTCATCTTTATGATTTTTATATTATAACATTTAATTTTTTAAAAATACCATAGGTCTTACTGAAAGTAATATATGTATGTATGCATGTACATATGTATATTTGCTATGGTTTTCTTTTGTAATATTATTATTATATATCATGTGCATTAAATAATTTTTGTGGATACAAATGTAGGGTACGTTAATTAAATGGCCACTTATACAATGGATGTTAATTTAATTTATGGTATTATTTTGGCTATTAGCTGAAAGAGAGGGAAAAATTAAAGTTAAAGTGTAAGTGAAAAATAGATAATAGTTTGAATAAATTGTTAGAATAATTTTGTATAAACATGAGCACAAAAATATTGCTATATATCTAATTAATGCCAGTATTTAAGCTCAAAAATATATATTTGACTACTTTACTGACTTTATTGCTCCATATCTGGTGAGCCAGTCCTTCAATGGAGATGAAATGCTGAAAATTATATTTGTATGCAATGAGTAGTGAGTGTGAGTGTTAAGCTTAGATAAGTGTAGTGACTAAGTGTAATTGACACTTCAAGGAAATTTCTACCATAGTTTAAGGTTATTATGTTGCTGTAATTATTTTGTATTTTAAAACAAAAATGACAATTTAGTAATCATCTGGTGATAAATAACAAAGTAAATAACTAGAGATGTATGATATCTCATTAACTGAAATTAACCATTAAAAACATAACTACAGAAGCATGTAAAACACATATTTAATTACTGATAACTTGTGTTATTTTTATTGCTACTAACAATATGTTTGTAAAGCTAAACTATAGGAATTTTTAGGATATCTGTTTTGTGAGGTACATGAAATCAAAGTTATTATAATAGATTATGTCTGCTTTGTGTATTATCTCAGCTCTTTAGTAGCTAATGTATGCCTATCAGTCTGCTTTAAAGTGTTTTGAGTTGTTTAAGGTTATTGTGCTGAGTGAATTGGGCTAAGAAATGAAACAAATACAGAATAATCTTTCTGATATGTGAAATATAAAAACAATCAACAAAAAAGCAAAAGAAGTAGACTAAAGCTTGTCTGCAGAATAGCATATTTGGCTTTTGATCCACAAGAGTTGGTGATGTGGTGGTAAAGAATCTCTCCTTCGAACTCAGTAACACTGATATTGGCTTCAGGGGATCATATGGGATGTCAGGGCTTGAACCTAGGAGTGATTGAACCTACGTGTGCAAGGCAAGTGCCCTACTTGCTGTACTGTTTGCTTTACTATCTCTCCAGCCCAGTATTCTCCCTTTCTTGTGGTGAGTAATGAGTTCTTTGTAACTCAAAAATGTATTATCTCTTTACTATAAACTTGTAACTATTGTTTTATTGAAACAAAACTATAGCAAAAGTTAGTTAATAGAGGGGCATGAGAGTTGGTATAGTTGAAAGAAAACATTTGATTTTCTTGTGACCAGCTTATTTGATCCCAGATGCCTCAACCCAAATATGGCCCCTCAAGCCTCTCTAGGAGTGACTCCTGATTCAAGAGCCAGGATTAACCCAAAAACATCCTGAATTGTGGCCCAAAACAACAACAACAACAACAACATAATAATAATCATCATCATCATTATTACTATAATGATAATAATAATGTGGAAATTATATTATTTACCTAAAATATTTTGTTGTTCATTTAAAACTTATCTTTCCAATTTGGGGAAGTAGGGGGCAGGCCTGATTGCACAAAGGGGGCAAGCTACCTATAACTATTCTCGTCTAAATATTAAGGGGCAAGAATAGAGGACAATGTAGTTCCAGGAATGGAAATGGAAAGATTCTTTCATTATAATTGAGAACAAGCATACTCAAAAAGTCAAATATTTATGCAAATTTTATGTTAATAGGTTTTCTGATTCTACTCTACTAAAGCCTTAAAATATTTCTTATACATTCTATATCAATGATTTTTCACAAATATAATATCATACCACATCAAAATATGAATAAGTGGTTTTCAAATGCTAGGTTGATTGGTGATGCTTGGGCAGAAAGAGCCCAAGGGTCCAAGAAAACGTATTGTCTCTTAACTAAGTTATTTTCAACTGATACTTGTTTGCTGGTATGAAAGGTTGAAAATCCTTTTACAGACAATTAAAAATCATAACTCAGGGTTAACTGAGCATGGAAGCCCATGGCCTAGAGCTGTACTAGCTCATCACTTTTGTCATATTCCTGATAAGCCTCAGGCAACTTTACAGAACCCAGTTGCTATCTACTTGTAATTGGTGGAAGCTCACTGCACAATAACTGTCTGCTTTTTAAAAAGATGTTGAAATTACCTAAATAAAAAACAAATTTCTATGTTGCCAGATGCTGTGCAATACTTAAATCATGCACTTCTTAATAAAACATTGTTTCCATTTTGCTGAGACCCTGGCATCACATTTATTATCTGTAATATTTCTGAGACATCTAAGTAGACAAAAATAAATAGGCTAATTGGAACATTTTAATATTAGATAATCTAAAAGAACCAACAAGTGGCAAATGAAAGAAAAAAAAGGGTTTTATCAATCTATATTGTCAATGTCTCACAGGCATACACATATAAGAAATCTTTCTAAAATGGTTCAAGTATATTGGGCACTCTCTTTGCCTCATCCAGGTACTATTGTACATTTTAATTTGTTCTTTTTTAAATATAATTTTTATTTTAAAAATAGTGGCTTACATATCATTGACAATAATATTTTAGGTACATATTTTATTCTTAATGTGATTTATTTATTTTTTGTAAATAAATCATTTACCATTGTACATTTTAGAATATTCATGCTCATATTTACTCAAATAAAAATAAGAGTGAGCATAAATTTCTCACAGAAAAACCATAGACAGAAGTCTGGAAAGTATGCATGAACAGCATTACTATCTCTGATGTAAAGGAATATGAGATATTTGGAGCATTCATCTTAGAAAAATGTGACTCTATATCTTGGGTTTAAAGTTATAAAAGTTGTTATTTTTTCCCCTGTGGACTCTGTATTTGAAATGTCAAGTCACCGTGGATACCCATGGTAACAGTGACACCTGTTACTGGGAAATTGTCTCAGTCATCATTGTTCATTGTGTCATTTTTACTGGTGCACTATGAAGTGCAAGTGTTAATATGGATCTTTTTCTCTACAAGAAACCCCCCACCTAAATTCTGAAAAAAAGACAATCATGGAATCTGTATACTCTATTATTAAGATAAACAATCTTATTATTTTAAGCTGCTAATACAGCCACTAAAAATAAAAAAATTCTGATAATTTCAAGCTTATTTTTTCCCTATAAAAATGGATAAGGGAATTAGGAAAAATCTCTCATATTCATGCTGAGCTTGGAAATGACCTGATAAAAGGACTCTCAGTGGGTAGTGCATTAAGGGTGGTTTCCAAATGCTTATTCCAAAATTTACAGCACTTAAAAACACACGAATTTCCTTAGATAGTTGCTAAACAGCTGTGCTCATGTTAGATCCTTTGCAATGAAACTGCGTGGAGAAATGCCAGGAGGAAAAAAGAGAAAGAGAGAGGGAGAAAGAAAATGTGAAACACCTGGTTTGGGCAGATTTTTCTTCTACAAGAGGAGGCATGTTTCAGCGCCATCTGGTAGGCAGCCATGTTCTACTTGTCCTTCTCCCTGGTACAATCCCCTGTGAGCTGCACAGGAGCAGGCTGCCAGCAGATTGCAGCAGACCCCAGCATTGCCACCATCCTGGGATTTGTAACCCGACAGACTGCAGGGTGTAGGTTAAATCTTGATCGTGTGTCCATCTGCAGGTTTTCCTCTTGACCTTCCAAACTAGTATTTAAATATCAAGATTCTCCTGAGCTTACAGCTGGACGATCTGGAATCATTTAAGCATTTGAGTAAATTTTTAACTAGTTGACCTTTATTTGTACCCAGTGAAACTAGGCCAAACAAACATTTTTGTTTTGTGACTAAAAGAGAAATTGCCATCTTAGCACTTTCCTAAAAGTCTGTGCACACCCTGTCTTTAGCTGCCAACAGAGATCACAGGAAAAGAGCCAATCACGCAAATGCACCAGCTGTGTATTCACTCACTCTTCACACAACACTTTCGATTTCCTGTGTGCTCAGTGGCATTTCCCAACAGCTATTGAATTGCAATGTAATGTATTCTGTCCCATGTAAATTGTGTTCTCTGCTTAGGCAATTGCTAATATTAAATCTTCTAAAGTGAAATCTCATCTTACACAAGAAATACCTATTCTAGAAAATATTAGAGCTCTCAGCTAGTTGGTACAGGAAGGAACATTGTTTCAATCCTCATATTCTCACATCCCCTCAATTTCCAATTTCTTTTATTTTCTGTTAGTGTAACCTCTAAGTGATGGGCAGGTTTTCTGGCTCTTCAATTTCTGTATTTCGAACTTTGGCTTTCATTTTGATCTTTAGCAAGAACATGTTCATTGTTGTAAATCCAATTCACAACGCATGAATGGGTTTTTCCATACTTGATATGTTTTGGTGGGGAGATGAAGAAGATAGTTTATATTACACATATTACAGAGAAAATTTTAATCCTGTTAAATAATTTTTTTCTGTCTATTCTATATCTCAAAATTTTATTGAACCATGTTTTTCAAACTACAAGGGTTTTTTTTTTTTGTGCAAATCTGTAATACATATAATTATCTGTGATTTATCTCACACTTCTCAAATCTTGTATCAGTTCACTAATGGACTGTTGAGGAGCAAATAACTTCCAATTATTGAAATCTAATTTCCAAATATATATATATACACATATATATAATAGATATTGTAAGAAATGCTTTATTTCTGTTGTGCTGACATAACCCTCCTAGTACATTCAGACAGAAACAAGTCTGGCTCAGAAATAAAAATTGGTGGTGACAGGTTGGTTGCCTAACTACAAATTTCTCATCTTAAGAGGTAATTTCTAGGAGGGTAGTTGGGAGGAAATCTGGGGCTATTGGTGGTGGAAAATGTGCATTATACTTCAAATCGAAGTGTCTAAAAGGAAACAATGGAAGAAAAAGAGAGTGAAAGAGAAATATATGTAAAGAGAGAAGGAACATGTATTTTCCAGGGATAGGTAGAGCAGAGGGCATCAGGGAGGGGGAGACGAATACTGAAAACATTGGTGGCAGGGAATGTGCACTGGTAAAAGGCTTTTGTACATTGTATGACTGCAACTCAATCATGAACAGCTTTATCTGTGCAAAAAAAAAAACCAAAACAAAACAAAAAACCCACCAAACTTTGTTCTGAACAACCTTGTAACCACAATGTTTCAATAAAAACAAACCAAAAAAAGATAATTTCTATCTATATACTACACATCAGAATGTATTTTCCATAATGTTTTTAAAGGATCTTGAACATATTTACATATTGCTTACAAAGCAATTTAAAACACAGATAAAAAACAATAACTGCTCATTTCTTTGTGGCTTTTAAAATTTTTTTAAATTTATTTTTAATTTGTGTGTGTGTGTGTGTGTGTGTGTGTGTGTGTGTGTGTGTGTTTGAGCCACACCTGGGTTTATTTCTTAGGGTTTATTTCTGGCTATGCGCTCAGAAATCGCTCCTGGCTTGGGGAACTATATGGGACGCCAGGGGATTGAACCACGGTCTATGCTAGACTAGTGCATGCAAGGCAAAGCACTACCTCTGTGCCACCTCTTTGGCCATTCTTTATAGCTCTCTTGTAATTATTGGTGACTGACACTTTTTTTACATTGGTTCATTAATATATTTTGTTTCACGGATTAATTTCTTGGTGTTTACTTATGCATTACATTCTTAAAGCTACACTAAATACTTTGAGAAATATAAATAAAACAACAAAACAGTTAAGGCAAGAGAAACATTTAAATTACTATATTATTTGTAATATATTAATTTATGCTATTCACATATTAAATATTAAAATGCAATTGTATTTATAATAAATGTCTAAAATAGATCTGCAAAATCTCAAAATTCCAGACTTCCTGTAGAATAATGTTGGAAGCATCTTGAAATATTGATGGAAGAATATGTAGAGTAAAATTCATCATATTGTTAACTATAGTACCTCAATTTAAAAACTGTTAAAAAGTTAAAGGATAAATCAATTAAAAATAAAGCAATTTTAAGAAAGTCAAATGCACAACATGTTTCCTCCTCTTATTTCAATAATCCTCTTGTAGGAATATCTGCTATTAATCTAGTTTGTTGGATTAAGGCTGATAAAGGATTAAATTTTCTGTTTGTGTTCACTTTTTTATCTAAGTGCTATGCTTTTTTTTATTTTTGTAGTGGGACAGACATTAGTTCAGAATTTTCATATGTGGGATGTCTTATTTCTCAATCAACTACAGAATTTGAATTAATTATACATAGGTATTACAAGATTGACCTAAAAACAAATATAAAGAAGAGTGAGATAGCAAATAAATTAACTACTTTAGTCATAACCAGACAATAATGAAATATCAAAATCAAAATTTTACTGATTCTAGAATCTGTGCCTTTTATCATGATTTTAATTACAAGACCTCTGAATATCCATTGTGATTATGTTTATATACCATAAATGACAAAGAAGTAGTATAGGTGAAAAATATCACCAAATATCGGACTAGAAGTTATATGATGCATGTTAGTGTTTTAATCATCTAATCATAGTGTTTAATCATTACCTCTCTTGCTTAAATTACAAACTAGGAATCATGACAATTTTTTAATCATTGTTTACAAATCTGTTTTCTTTCTTAGAACTGGAGCTTGCATATTTTAGCCCAATTCCTATTTCAAGTACCTCTACTAATCTGTGCTGAATTAGACTTTAGGAAGATATAAAAATAAAGTATTAAAATTGATAGTTAAATTGGAGCTATAGCAAAAAGCCTGACAAATTTTTTTCATCAGATATTCTAGTAGTCATTAAGAAATAATATACAAACTCTTTGATCTGTCTTGAAGGTTCTCTATTGACTTGTTCTAAACAATGATTATAGTTCTTTCCTTTATTTGAGTTGAGATGAAACAGATTTGACTCACAAAGCAGAAATCACCAGGTACAAACTGGTCAAATATAAACTCAAAGATGCTAAAATTATTTTAAAAATAAGATAAACTTAAGAAGAATCCAAGCAGAAAAATTAAAGTGGAAGAACTGGTCTTAATAGGGAGTTACAGAGAATTTTCGGGGAAGAACAATTTTGAGAGTAGGACATTCATTGTTCTGTGCTAGTGGAAGTAAATAAGAGAAAGAGTAAATTAAAAAAACAGGAAGAAAAAGCAATGATCTTGGATTCATGATCTTTTTTAGAAAATGCAGCACTCAGTGTATATTTCTTATTTTTATCTTTTTTTTTTCCTTTTGAATTTTAGTCCACATCTTTTTGGTGCTCAGGGGTTACTCCTGGCTCTGAGCACAAGGGCCATTTCTGGTGGTGCTTTGGAGACTATATGGGATGCGAGGAAGCTGAACCTGGATCAGTCTTGTACAAGACAAATGCCTTTCCTGCTGTACTATTGCTTGGGTCATATTGTTGAATTGATCTAACTTCTCCAGATTCTATGTCTGAAGGTAGTTAACTCAGAAATTTACTTAGAAATTAACTTTTTTATTACTATTTTTGTAATTAGTTTCGACATAAAGTTAATACTTATTAGGTCATATCACCCAGAACCACGTAACCATATATTTTTTCCCAAAGAACATGAACCAATTGAAATTCCTATCAAGAATGGGTGAGGATTGTTTCATTCCTCATGTCCTCACTAGCACTTGTTGATTTTATTCTTCTTTATATGTAGCAGTCTTAATTGTGGGAGATGATATACCATTGTTTTTTAATTTGCTTGTTTTGTTTTCATTTTCATGATGACAAATAATGAGGGAAATTTTTTCTTATATTTGTTCACCATCTGTATATCCTTTTTAAGGGAATGTTTCTCTTTTATTTTTATTAATATTTAAAATTTCTACATCTATATCTTTATAGGATAGTAATCCTTTGTCACAAGAGTTGAGAATAAATATTTTCTTTAAATCTATGCGGTGTATTTTTGTTTGTTTGTTTTGGGGCAACACCTGCTTACGCTCAGGGGTTACTCCTGGCTATACACTCAGAAATCGCTCCTGGTTTGGGGGACCATATGGGATGCTGGGAAATCGAACCACTGTCTGTCCTAGGTCAGCAGCATGCAAGGCAAGCGCCCTACCACTGGGCTACTGCTCTGACTCTGTATGGAGTGTTTTTTAATCTAGCTATTATTTCTTTTGTGGTGCAGGAATGTCTTTATTTAATGTAATCCCATTCATTTTTTTTCTTTTGCTTCTGCTTGCTTGGTTGAAGATATTGAATCATTAAATATTCCTTTATATTCAATTTCATAAAGGGTTCTGACTATATATATATAAAATATCTAAATATATATTTATATATTCAGATATGATATTGAGTTATTTAACCCAATTTGAATCAACTTTATGTAAGGTATGTGATAGAAGCCTGTTTTCCTTTCTCTTATGGATAACCGACCAGCTTTCTCAACACCACTGTTGAAGAGGCTTTCTTGCTCCAAGTCAGACACCTACTTTGTCAAAATAGCTGTCTATATAACTGTGTGTCTATATTGAGGCTCTTTTTTCTATTACATAATCTGAGACTTACTTATTTTCAATAATTTTATAATATAATTTAATGTTGGTGAAGAAAGCTTTCTATCATCTTTTATTCTACAGTCATTTTGTCTATTTGAGACAAGAGATGGGACAATTATCTCCATATAAACTTCAATAGTATTTTTTCAATGTCTCAGAACACCATGTAATGAGAATTTTTATAGAAATGTCAATGTATATGTCTTTAGGTAAATTTTTATTTTTATAATACATTTAACATTTTTATCCTTCCAATACATAAAAAAGGAATTTTGTTTCCATTTCTTTATGCTTATTTCATTTACATTAATATTTAAGAGGTTTTTAAGAGTCTTTCACAGCTTCTGTTAAGTTGTTTCCAGAAGACTTGGGCTTTTGAGGTACAATTTTGAAAGTGATTGCTTTTTAAACAAAATTTCTGTCTCTTTAACTTTGTTGTTTTGAATTTTAAAATACTGTAGTTTTGTATGTGTTAATTGTGTAGCCTGACAGTTAACTGTATTAATTCATTGTTGCTAAGCATTTTCATAGAGTCTTTGAGTGTTTCTAAGTATAGTGTCATGTCATGTGCAAATAGTGATAGCTTAACTTCATTTCTAATATGGATCCCTTATATTTCTTCTCAAAAATGTAAGAATTGTGCTTTCATAAGACCACTTTTTTTGGCACCGACTCAGAAGGATCCAAAAACAGTTTTGGAAAGACCTTTTTGCTGCTATGTTCATTTCAACACTATCCACAATAGCTAAGATTTGAAAGCAACTCAAGATTCCAAGATAAATGAGTAAGAAACCATGCCATATAAACATGAAGGGATGTTTCTCAGCTATAAGTAAAGATAGAAATCATTCAATTTGCTGTTCTTTAAAAAAACCTAGAGTGTCACATATGGAATGAAATCAGTCAGAAGGAGAAGAGCAGATACAAAAATAACCCTTCTCATATGTAGGCTTTTAAGAGATATAATAAGGAAATAACAAATGGCTAAATGCAACAGATTCTGAGAGTTGGGATACAGAACTGGGCTTGCTAAAGAAATGATTATGTGAAGAGAACTTTAGGATATTGGTGGAGGTAAGTCAACACTGGTGGTGAGCATGGACTTGGAATATCACTTTATAAGACTCTCTAAACAGTATTGTAAATTAATGTGCCTCAACACAAATTTTTAAAAAACATATGAATCACACAATATCAAATACCAAAAATTTACTACATGGTGTTTTACAAAAATAATGCCTGTTAACCCTTAATTTAGTTTCATGATATAGATTTCCAGCTTTGCTACAGGACTATTTTGTTTAGAAGATATTAGAAGTCTATATTTGGCATAGCTAGGGTTTACTAGAATGAATACTTTGTCATGCTGGAAGATCACAAGATCTTTTCTGTGATACATAAAATCCTATACACTGTATTTTATTAAATTGTTTTCATTAATTTCTAATTTTTATTTCTCAATATCAGATCAAATGTCCTTAGTGGTGTTTGACTGTTTTTTTTTTTTTTTTTTGGGGGGGGGGGGGGCACACCCGGCAGTGCTCAGGGGTTACTCCTGGCTCCAAGCTCAGAAATCACTCCTGGCAAGCTTGGGGAACCATATGGAATGCTGGGATTTGAACCAATGACCTTCTAAATGAAAGGAAAATGCGTTACCTCCGTGCTATCTCTCCGGCCCCTTGACTGTATTTTCTTCAGAGAGAGAATATAGAAAATGCCTTGGCATTTCAAGTTATATGGAAATAAATATTCAACATGTGTAGTAAATATATTAACAATTACAAGATAGATAAATTTAACGTGACCTTCAGCCAAGTTAGCCACTAACACATGTGAGTCTACATATACATGTATATATTCATGTATATAAACACTAGTATGTATTTCACAGTCATTAAAAATAATTTGAAACTTCTTTGTAATGTCTTTTATTCTTTTATGAAATCCTCTTCGGTTTGGTGACTCACTAATCCTTTGCATGAAAATCTTCAGAGTGGAAGTTTCACGAAGCAAAACAAGGTAAAATATATTTCTCCCTTTGTAATATGCTAGGTTGATACATTCTTATATACATCTATCTAGAAATATTTGTTTTCATATAGTTTTAGGAGTTTAGTTTTCTTTGAGCTTATTGTTTTTGCTTGCTTGATTTTAGATTCTTACTGTATATTGAAGTAAAAGAGGAGACAAATATTGGTTTAATAGGAAACAGATATTACTATTTAACACCACAGAACTTTCCTAATATTTTTAAAAACATAAGGTTTGTTTTGTCTTATTTTTTGTTCTTTACAAAGGATACTTTGAAAGAAAACAGATATATCTGAACTATCCTATCAACAGAACTGATACGTTCAGATACTACTGAATATTTCTTATCCAAACTGGAAATATACTAAAATATCATTTACACACACCCAGTTACACAAGAAATATGATAAGTATCAGTAAACATGTAAATGCCTATAAAATTAACATGATTGCCGATGCTCAGATAATTTTCTTCACTTTTATTAATTATTAATTACTTTATCATCACATTTTATATGCTATTTGCATATATTTTATTTTACATACATATTAAACAACTTTAGTGGATTTTTTGCAAAAGATTTCTGTCTCGGATTCCCTTCTCTGGTCTCTAAATGGAGCTTCAGTTTTCAATATAATAATTAACAATGGCCTTGTCACTATTTTTAGTCAATATATTATAATAAAATACAACAGAGTTGGAATCAGGCTTTAGTATCCATGAATGTCTAAGCCAATTTCCTCCTTAAATTTTTTAGTCTTATTTCTTTTCTTAGGAGAATGACTCTCAAGGAGTACACTCATGTTTAATAAATAATATCCCTAGATGTCTTCTTTCTCCACTGCATAGTCTACTTCCAATCATTCTGTTTTCATTTCACAAGGGAGTTTTCAAGTCTGTGACACAATTTACTCCTTGTTGATGAATTATGTTTTCAACACATTGCCAGGAAAACACTGACAGAATAATATGCAAGAGTATATTAGTATCTTGAGCTGGTCTCTTAAAACTCTTCCCAACTATGATACAGAGGAATTTTCTGGAATTTTGTGCTAGTAATTTAAAAGGTGTTGAACATTTTATTCCTTATTTTAGCTGCCTAGTCTGTCACCTACACAAGAACAAGAAAGAACAAGAATTGAAAAACAAAGGAGGCGTGATATTGCAGAAAATAAACAATTTAAGCTAATATTTAAAATAACGTATTTATTAGTCATAAAATTAATAAAACACATAACATCAAAAAATTAAGCTTTATTATTGGCAATCACTGGGCTCAGGTGTGGTCAGGTGACTGTCAGTAACCTGTGGTATCGTGAATTTCAGAAGAAAAATACTATTGCATTACATGTATATCATCCAAATATTGATTTCACTTCATATAGTCTTTTGAGTGTTTTGTTAAGCTGTTGACTTTGTGATTTTTCTGAGGTGGTGTTGAAAATGCTATTTTTTCTCTCTTCTGTTCAATTGTTTGAACATAGGAATGTCTTGGATTTATTGTATTTACTTCTGTAGACTGTTATTGGAAATTTCATAGTTTCAAAGAGTTTCATTGTGCAAGATCTTCAGGGTTTTCTAAGTATATATTATATTATCCGCAAAGTAATTTAATTTTGACTTCTTTTCCAATCTGGATGCTTTTAATAGCTCTTTCTTGCCTATTTGTTATAACAAGAACTTTCTTGCTATAGTTAATAATTGTAGTAAGATTGGGAGGTTTCATTTTGTGCCTAAACTCAGAAAGGCTGAATATATCATATCACTAGTGAATATGACATTTACTGTGGGCTCAAGTGATAAATGATTTAAACTGCATTGAGGAAAATTCTTCCTATCCCCATTTAATTAGACATTATTATTAGTGGTTATCTTGTAAAATGCTGTCCTTGCAGCTATTAACATAATCTAAGCCTTTTACTTTTCCTTGTATTGCATGGTATATTACACTGATTGACCTGCATTTATTGAATCATCCTTGAATTCCATGGATCAAGCTATTCAGTCATGTTGTGGTCTAGTGGAATATTGTATGTAAGAAACTGTCAGCATCTCTATTGTATATCACAGCTTAAAATTAAAAAATACTAATTTCATAAGGAAATACAAAAGTATGAAGCTTTATATTTTTTTGAGGGGAGAGGCTTTTTGGGTCACACCAGGCAACACTCAGTGGTCACTCCTGGCTCTATGCTCAGAAATCGCCTCTGGCAGGCACAGGGGATCATGTGGGATGCCAGGATTCGAACCATCGTCCTTCTGCATGGAAGGCAAATGCCTTACCTCCATGCTATCTCGCCGGTCCCTGAGGTCAGAGGCTTTTGACTAGTCACGTTTCTTAATATGTTTTGTTCATTTCACCACTTAATATACATAGTTTCTTTGTCATAAATTATTGTCTGTATTAGAGGGTTTACTTTTGGACTCTTTGCTCCATTCTACTGATATTAAAGAGTAATTTTACTACACTACAACATTGTTCTGATTTTATAGCATTACAATATAAATTCATAGAATTCAATGTTTCATGGTTCATCCTAGGTTAGCCAAGCAAACATCCTACCATTGCACCACAGCTCTGGTCCCAATATTTAAATTTTTTTAACAATAGTAATATAGCAAAGATATTACTTACTTTTTCATTTTATAAATGATAAAATTGCCATCTAATGATGACTGCAGCTTGACTTATGCTAAATTAAAAATAAGACTGTTTGTTAAAATACACAGCAAAAATATAGAATTTGAACCCTCTGCATATACCTCAAGAATCCTTGAACCTATGGTATCAAGGTTCATCCCAGTTTTTGTATTTTAAGGATACTGCTCATATTCTTACTTAACAGTTATAAAAATTTTAATTTGCATTTTTATATATGAAGAATTTCTTGATTAATTAAATATCATGGTCAATTATAGGAAGAAACATATTAGCAAGATAATTATTGCAATTTAAGTTAAACTTCTAAAATATTCTGCTAATATACTCGGTTTTCCTTATTCTACTACTATTTTGTTATTGAAACCCACTGTTTATAATATCACAGATATTTCTTGGGAGCTTTATACTGCTGCAATTTTTAATTATTCAATAGAAGAGCAAAAATAAAATAAATATATAATAATAAAAACTATAATATTTTGTATTTAATATTTTTTCCAAAAATTATAACAAATATTTGGCTTGGAATATGGAACTGAAAATACCAAGCAAGAGAAGAATTGAGTGGTGGAGATAATGGGATAAACTGATACGACATAGGGAAGTTGAAAGAATTTTAGAACTTTGGTGGTGGTGATATGAGGAAATTATGTGCATCAACCATAATTTACAGTTTACATTACTTTAAACGTGATTTAAAATTATAATAATTAAATAAAAACAAAATGTTTTTGCTGGCATGTAACAACTACAAATATCAATGTGCTTGAAAAATAAACTTAATGTTTATTCTCTAAAACAGTATTTCTCAAACTCTTTTTCAACCATAAGCCATTTCCAATCTTGTTTCCTTTCTGTGACCACACTGCCCTAAACATTGGCCAGGCACTACAAATTTGTTCCCAGCCTTGTTCCCTATTTATAATTTTCACCTGTACTTTAAAAATCCTAAAAAACGGGGCCGGGCGGTGGCGCTGGAGGTAAGGTGCCTGCCTTTCCTGCGCTAGCCTAGGATGGACCGCGGTTCGATCCCCTGGTTTCCCATATGGTCCCCCAAGTCAGGAGCAACTTCTGAGCGCATAGCCAGGAGTAACCCCTGAGCATCACCGGGTGTGGCCCAAAAAACAAACAAACAAAAAATCCAGAAAAGCAATAGAGGGTGTATGTAGCCCATCCTCATATTCCTCATGCACTCCCCCACAATGAATAAAGCTGCTCTAGTACTGTGATGTTTAAACATTTTAAAGGTTTGTTGTTCTTGTTGTTTGTCTTGTTTTATTTTGTTTGGAAGACACAATACTCAGAAAGTCCTGGCTGGACTTGAGGAATCATGTGAATATTAGGGATTGAGTCCAGGTGGGTTGTGTGCAAGACAAGTCCATCTGTCCTCTTCACTCTTCTTTTCTCTTCTTTTGTCTTCTCTACCCTTCCCCTTCCTGTATTCTGTTCTCTACTTTTTAATTCTCTTTTCTTTGCCTGTGTACTCATCTCATATACAGCATTTTGATAGACAATTAAACAGAACTTTATTTGATTGCTGGTATTAGCTAAATAGCAATCTAAAGTTAATGAAACATTTAGTAGAAATTTAACACCCATTTATCATTATGCATAAGCTTTAATCAAGACTTTTTAATTGTAGTTTTGGCCAAACGTCACAGTATTCACAGTACTCAGGGCTCACTCTTGTCTGCTCAGGCATTACTCTTGGTTGCTTTGGGAGAATCAAAGCCAATACAGAGGATAGAATCAAGATTGGCTCCTCCCAAAGCAAAGCTATTTTGAAAGAAATTTTTCTGAGCTCTCATTTGGGAAGGCTTACCAAGGAAACTTAAAATCATAATAGTTTAAGACATATAAAATAAGTGTATTTATTTTATTCAGTCAAATATTGATGGATCATGGAAAACAAAAAAACTGCTAACCTTAGTAAAATGCCATTTTCTCAATTAAGGCACAAAATACAGTATTTTATAGTTATTTGCTTGACTAAATGGCAATTATATTTGTATAAAAGACATATGTGTATACATAAAACTATTATATATGTATATATAAATGCCTTTGTTAGGATAGTTCTTTAAAATGGAATTTTATTTTTAGTATAAACAGACAACTGGCAACTGGCAGTTAAATAGTTCAGATTTCTTTCTACTTGTGTAATAGTTTTGTTTATCAACCAATGCATAACAATTTTATTGTCTGTTAGATGGAGAGAGTAAGTAGTATTAGCATTTACCACACAGAAAAGACAAAGGTGACCATTTAATCATGGAAAATATATCAGTGAAAAATGAGATTTTTATCTTTATAAATCATGTAGCTTTATGTGCCTGCCATACTTTCCCATTTCCAAATGTACTAGCAGCTTTTCTTATGAGAAGTATATCTGTCTTCATAGTTATTTAGAAGATATACATGGAAGATAATCAATATTGCTTCTGTGAATATGTATACCATGCATCATCAATATCACCATACTATTGTAGTTTTGCTTTTTTGTATTGTTCTGTTTATTCAATTACATATATATCATCAAATATTAATAAAACCTCCTTAAAGCTAGCACAGATGTAAGTATAACTTGCAAGGTGATGCATAATAGAGGCACAGCTGCTTCCCCTTTTCTGTTTGTGCTATTTTTATCTCCTCCTGGGATATACACCCTGTGCATTGTTGGCTGATCTTTATTACAACAATGCAGTTACTTTCACATTCCACCCCAGTAATAATTCTATGTGTCCTTCTGTACTTACTTCAATAATCAAAGAACTTCACAGCTATTAGAGCTTTGTAACTTTTGTTTGCATATGTCTTTTAACTTATTATATAGCATACCTGTTCTGTTAATTAATTTTATTAAGCAAATATATTACTACCAATTTATTTAAGAATTGTTTCAAGGATGGAAAATACTAGTCTATGAGAAGCCAGTTTGAAAAATATATATTATGATCCAAATGTATTTGTAACTAAGATATTAAAATTTTAATTCTCTGAATAACAACTAGGGTTATAACTCTTTGCTATGTTTTTAGGAGTAAGAAATTATTTCAAGATACCTACTAGAATACACCCTACAATTTGACTATTAAAATTACATTTAATATAAAACAAGAGAAGAAATAGAAATGTGAGAAATTTTTAAAAGGAAAGCATATGGCAGGAATAGTTCATTTAGCACTCAATAGATAAGTGGTATGTACAGTAAGTATAATAGTAACTTATAAAATAAGATAAAGGGGGAAAAGACTCTAAAATATAAAGAATTTGACTTTTACATTCTTTATTTAAATTAATTAAAGTATGTGTGATTTGAGGATTTTTTTAGTGCTGTAACGATTTGAGGATTTCTAATCAATGAAAGATAATTGTATTGATATTGGTCTGGTTATACATAATAACATATTACTTTATTGGACTTCTTAATCTTGCTCAGATGCACATAAGTATTTTTAATAATATCTTTAGTTATGATTGCAAACATATCTGTAGTTGGGTTACAGCCATAAAACTAACACCCCTTTTCACCAGTGCAACATTCTCATATCCAATACCTTCTTTTTCCCTCTCCCATAACCCTGCCTGTATTTGAGACAGGTATTCTACTTCTCTCACTCATAACATTGTCATAATAGTTGTTAATATAGTTATTTCTCTAATTGCACTTACTACTCTTTGTTGTGAGCTTCATATCCAGCACATAAGTTTTGAGGTGGTTATGCATATGTATTGGTGAATAGAAAGAGTGTTGAACATTGTATGATAAAACTCAATCATGTACATTTTAACTATGTATTTAATAGTGGTTCAATTAAAATGTAATACAAATAAGAATAACAATGTTAAAAACAAGTCTATGTTCTTGAACAGTAAAAAATGGAAGCTAGTACTTTTAATTACTTAAAATATTTGCTTTTGTGTTCAAAATATTAGTTAATAGATGTTGCCAAAAAAAAAGAAAAGAGGTAAATTGTTTCATAAAATTAAATTCTACATATATTACTTTATTCTTAGATTAAATAAGTGAAGTATAAACTAGATTAAATAAGGAACTGAAAAATAAAGACACAAAGTCTTTCACTATAATTCATTACAGGTGGGTCTTGACATTTATAATTAAGTTAAAACATTACAATATATGTTAAATACCTGAAAAAATAAAGATATGTTGAATCAGGGATTTTTGCTGATGTTGTGCTTAAGCAAGTAAATGTAAAATATTGAAGGACTAGAAGAATGAAAGCTGGACAGAAACAGAATGAAATTGTGATTAAGGAGGATGAACGAAAAGAAGAAAGATGTCAGAAAAAAACGAATCTTAATATTTCTTAATTATTTATCTGAAATGTCTAAATCATGAATTAATCAGTTTTTTGCTTCATATTATGTCTAATACAAATCAGTTTTCATTTTCTATTTCATTAAAATAGCCAAAATAAGTTTTTAAACAAGCAAGGTTATCTGCCTACTTCCAGCTCCAGATGATTCAGCAAGCCAGTATTGATAGAATTGTCTCTCATAGTTTATAGTATAATGCAAATTCAGAGTAGACAAGTACAATAAATATCGGTCAGTGGCATGAAACTATAAAATCTCCCTTTGTACTTAACCTCTTGTTAGTCTACTCTGTCCTCATTTCAAGTTTCCTCTTTTATCTGTACAAGTAGAATATCCTGGAGATTTAATCATTTTCTCTTCTTCTCTTGCAGACAATTATTCTTATAAAATAACTATTTTTATTTACTGTTTGATTTAGGAATATATTTTAAAGATTTATTGTCACAGTATATCAAAATTTAAATAAAACATGCAGTGACATTTTAAGTTGTATATCTAATATTCAAGTTATATCATTAATTCATTGGAATTGTCTCTGGCAGATAAATTTTACAACTAGTGTCTCAAGTCTCACAGCTGATTTGAATGAATATTTTAATCTTCTATCATAGCTATTTCTATTAATAGTGCATTTCTAAGAACTTGATTTTCTAAGTTAATTCATGTTATCTATGATTTCTAAGTATATTACAGATTGTAATCTCACACTAAAAATAACATGAGGAAAACCAGCTACCAGAGGCTTCCAGG